>JAPKLW010006462.1:0-17314 GCA_026898455.1 Plectranthus barbatus | reverse complement strand
CCCCGGTACGGCCATAGGCTCGCATTCCAAAGGAATCTTCGTATTGGCCGGGGATAGTATCCCAACAACTCTCCATCGCAGCTGCTCTCTCCGAAAGCATCTCCTGGGCCCGAGGATTGATATAAAGAATAATCTAGCAGATCCATTCACAAAAGCTCTGCCGCAAAAGCTCTACGAGATGTATGTACGTAACCCTGGGCTAAGGGCAAAGCCAACCACGTAGAATGATTGATGTAATAGATAGATTAGTTTAGACACATTATACTACGAAAAATACCTGTATAATGCTTTGAGTATAAGTGGGAGATTGATGGATTTATATACTAAAAGCATTATGATTGGTATATTATGTACAAGGTCGATTGGTTAATATATACTGGGAATCATAAATGTTGTATGTTCATCTCCTGTCTGAATTAACAAACATGTGTCGCAAACCCTATTATCCTCTTATCTCGTCGATAGGAAGATCATACGGCGTGTAGTAGATCAAGGAAGATCGTATGGATCATTTGACTTAGCGAGATATAAATGGTTATCACAGCTGAGACAGTTCCAGGATAAACTGTCGGTGTAGGTTGCAGCATACGCAGTAATAAGCATCTTATCTTGGATGGCTAGGTATGCTGGTGTGGGGCACACATTGATAAGGACCTAAGTCAAGATCGATTCTTTTATCTGACATTAAAAGAATCTAGATCTCTATGGCTTGAAGAGATCCTAAGGCTATATGAAGGTACAAAAGTATAAACGGATTGTGTATCACTTTGGGTTGCAGTGAAAGGCTCTAGTTGAGCTTGTATATCTGTATCTTGGGTGATAGCAGTTTGTGTATGACTGTCTGGTACTGGAACTAGGTAACCACTTCCAGTATAGGATGGTGACATTCTCTGAGCAGCTCAAAAGGTTCGTTATGCTAAAGTCCTGCAGTTTGATTTAGTTCAAGCATAAATGAAAAGGTTTGAGTGGATTGACTGAGGAATATAAGATGTTAATTAATCAAATAGCTTGTCAGAGCTTAAATTAATTAACGAATGTCTGTAACCTTAAATGTGGGGATAGACCGAGCCCATGCAACCCGTACCTCAAAACGTGGTGGAAAATAGGTAGGACAATATTGATTCTCTGGTGAAATGAATCAATATTAATTAATTAATTATATTCTGGGTTGAATATGGGAATTAATTAATTGATAAGCCTTATTTGCTATTTGCATTCTGGTCCCTGGTCTGGCCCATGAAAACTCAGGCCCAATAGAAGTCCAGTATTTTCCTGTAAATAGGCCTCAGGTTTACAGATCAAAATACACAATAATAAACCACAAGATCATATGTTGCAACACAGCAAACCAGGATTTGGGAGCTGTGTGTGATCGACTAGATCTGAGAACGAGGAGGAAATTCTGCTTCTCAACCGGGCAAGGAATCCGAAGAGAATCTTCACCAGATATTCGGATTAGAATTGGGATACAGATCAGAAGATCAGATCAGGAGGATCGTGTTCTTTCTTCTCTCCCTCTAGTTTTCGAAAATTACTTATTAATTTTCAAAGATTTAATTCCTTAATCTGTTAGGAATAAATCTTGGTGCGTGGGAAAAAGGATCGAGGATCAAATCTCTATGCATTCGTTCTTCAGGTTTCTACAGCCCAGGTATTCCGCAAAACCCCCTTATGCATAATCAATAGGAGCATGCTAGGATTAATCATAGACATAGCAATTTATTTTTGATATTCCAGTTATCGATCTGGGCAAATGGATTAAGTGATTCAGTTCACAAATCCCTTCAATTGGTATGAGAGCCAGGTTGATTAATAGGCTCTCTAAGGAAAAATAATATTGCATATGATATGCCTGATAATTATTATTGAATGAATGCATGAATGGGTTTTAGATTGTATGAATGTGTTTTTTGTTCCTCGTGGTTCTTGGGTTAATCCGCCCTTTTATAAAGATCCGTTTTTCACCTACGAGATAAATCCGTGGTTAGATTTAAATTACAAATTTTATTAGGATGTTATTCCATGTAATTTTTTAAATTTTCAAATTAAATTTGTGAAATGGAGAACTAAGAACACGAAGAACGAAAGGCCGCACATGACGCACGACGGTGCCGGCACAACAGCAGACCGTGCACGACAGTCGCACACGATGGGGGCATGGCGGCGATGGTGCACGGCAGCGTGCGGCATGCGCGCGCACGACGAGCAGCAGCCGCGTGGCCACGATAGCAAAATCTGCACAGCTCCACCCGAAGCAGCTAACGGTGCTCCCTCCTCCCTCGGACGACATTGGCGGTGGCAGGTGGTGAGGCGCAGTGGCTCGGGGCGATGGGATGCTGGCTGGGGGTGGAACGATGGTGGTGGTTCACGCGCGGTAGCAACGAAAACCCTAGGGTTTGCGTGCTGCGTGCACGGTACTCGCACTACGCCCCTTGCGTGTTTCTCCGACGAGCTGCGGGCGACATCGGTGGAGAAGAGGTTGCCGGTGTTGGGCCAATGGCAGCGCAGGCCGGGGCGGCAGTAGGCGAACAGGGCAACGAACGGAGGAGGCGGATTGTGGGCTGCAGCCATGCGACGTGCATGCATGGCTGCTGTGTGATTTTGGCAGTCACGACGGTGGCGTGTCGCCGGTGGTAGTGGTTCGCCGGTGCTAGTCCATCGGGCCAAGTTATTGCGGGCTATCGGGCTTGCGATGTGTGCACGGGCCCGCGACTTGGTTCACTGGCCCAGTTGTCTAATTTTTTGATGGATTAAATCTTGGAGGCCCAATTTTCAGAAAATAAAGTCAGATCACAGTCCAAGTAGTGGGAGCCCAGTCGAAGATCTGTGAAATAATTCCAAATTGTAATAGATAGGATTATTTCTTAATTTCATATCATGAGGCCACGAGGACATTCGTATCATGGTATATGTGTTTACATTAATTGCGCAACATATAAGCATGTTGTAAATAATAGGAGCACATTTAAATGCTTTTATTTATAGCTTTAAAGCATGCTATGTGATTTATTTTGTGTAATTAATTATAACTATAAATTCGGAGTTTATGCCTTGCATGATAGAATTTTAGCAATGTTATAATTATGGCTACAGAAAATAATCTGTGCAATTGAACCTTATGAATTTTAAATTACTAAGCTTATTGTTTAATAAGACCTCCACAAAGCGATCCTTTATTAGAAGTGGGTAATTTAGTAGGTAAACGTCTACATGTGTAGCTTACTTAATTTATTATTCATAAGTTCCAATTGATAGGATTTCTTAAAACAAACATTTAGTTCATTTGAGAAGTGGGAGCTCGTACGTAAACGTCTACATGTGTAGCTTGCGTATGGAGTTTTCATAAGTTCTCTAGGGATTGAATTAAACGAGACAACCTTATTATAAGAGATCAGGTGTATTTTAATGGATCCTTATATGGGAGGGTTGGATTTGGTGGTAAGCTAGCTTAGATATTGTCCAGAGTATAACTCATTTGTGATGTCTCTGCTCAGTAGGATAATATGGTCTTAAGTTAGTCTCCGATTATTAATTCCATTTGTCTAAGGAACCTGGGCATGGATTGGAATTAAAGGACTGAAATTGAAAGATGCAGTCTGGTTAAGTGTTTTGTTGTAAACGTCCACATGTGTGGCTTGCAATAGTAATACTTAGGCAAATTGGAGGAAACATTAATATTGTTTTATCATAAGGTTTCAATATTTAATTGTTTCAACTATTTGCGACTATGTTTTAATTTCTACTTTAATTTATTGTTTTCAGACATGTCTTTACTAAATGTAATCAATATTTTAGCACAAAACCAATTAACCGGTCCCAATTTTCCTGAATGGAAGTATTGCTTCATGGAAATACTCTGTACTGAAAAACATGTCTATGTATTTTACATGGACCCACTGTTCCTCAGTATTGGAAATGTACTGGTCATGAGCGAGAGTTCTATGACAGATGGAAAGCTTCAGATGATTTTGCCTACTTTTTCATCATGAACAATCTGTATAGAGAATTAAGGCTCAAGTACAAGAAATACCAGACTGCTGTTGAGATATGGAGGGACCTTGTGAAAGTATATTGGAAGGTGAGACGAACTGTCAGTTATAATCTTGTGGAGGACCTGGTGTGCAAGTAAATGACTGAAGGGAGTTCGTTGGCTATGCACTTCATCAGTATGATGAAAATCATGAGAAAGCACAGAAAGAGAGGTGGACGAATTAATAATTGGGCCGAGATAAACATTGTCATGCACTCTCTATCTGATTCTTATGATGATTTCATCAAATCTCTCGGTGCCAGGCTTGAGTTTCCTCTTCATGAGTTACTCAGAGCCCTGTTGCGAGAGGAATCTGACATGATAGCATTTGAGTTTGCTCCAACGTTGTCAGCTCTTGACAAGACAGTTGTTGAAGCAAAAGAAATGCTTTAAAGATTGGATGAAGTTGATCTAGCAGAAGTTATCACCAGGCCATGCAAACGCAAGAGAAGTGAAGTAGATTGTCTAGTGCCTAGCACGGGTAGACAAGGTACGTCATATGCATTTATAACGGAAACATGTTTAGTATCAGTTTCTACCTATTCTTGGGTATTGGATACGGGAGCTACTGATCATGTTTGTTATACTTCGCAGGGGTTTAGGCCGACAAAGCAGCTGATGCATGACAAGATTACCATCTCAATGGAGAGCGGAGAGCGAGTATTAGCTGTAGCCATTGGAGATTTTACTTTATGCTTTGAAAACATTGTTTTGATTTTGAGAGATGTTTTATATGTGCCGGTTTTTTGGCAGAACTTAATTTCAATTTCCAAGTTATTTAATGATGGATTCTTAGTTATTTTTGATAGTGGAGTTTCTATCATTGGGAATAACGGTATTATCTGTCATGGCAAACTGATTGAGTCTCTCTATAACATTGATTGTATGCATAAATCTTCCGTGAATGTTGCAAACTCA
Organism: Plectranthus barbatus; assembly: GCA_026898455.1. Taxonomy (NCBI): domain Eukaryota; kingdom Viridiplantae; phylum Streptophyta; class Magnoliopsida; order Lamiales; family Lamiaceae; genus Plectranthus; species Plectranthus barbatus. The sequence continues at coordinate 12,366 of JAPKLW010006462.1, read as the reverse complement.
TCCAATAATAATAATCATTTAAAGAGAAAGTTTTCTTTCGATCAGGATCAGACATATCTCTGGCACTTGAGACTAGGTCACATCAATCTAAAGAGGATTAAAAGATTAGCATGCGATGGGCTCTTGGAATCTTTTCAAGTGGTACCGCATCATGTCTGTGAATCCTGTATAGAGGGAAAGATGACGACCAGGCCTTTTAAGGCAAGTCAATCTCGAGCAGAGGATGTGTTGGAATTGATCCACTCTGACTTATGTGGATCTATGTCCATGCAAGCTCGTGGAGGTTATGAGTACTTCGTCACATTTATTGACGATTACTCAAGATTTAGATATGTCTATTTGCTTCGCTACAAGTCTGAATGCTTTGAGAAATTCAAAGAGTTTAGGACTGAGGTAGAAAAGAAGCTGGGCTAGACTATCAAGACACTACGATCAGAGCGCGGTGGAGAATACCTCAGTAACGAATTCTTGCAGTATGTATCAGATAATGGGATTACATCCCAGTGGACTGCACCCGGAACTCCTCAACAAAATGGTGTAGCAGAAAGGAGAAATAGGACTTGTTGGGGCCAAGCCCACGAGGCCCAAGCCCATTAAGAGTATCGGCCCAGGTAACAAACTGACCCGAGCAGCAGGCCTGTTAGGAGTAGCATAAGAGTGGAATTTGCCCAAGTTAAAAGCTCTACACCGAGGTGCTTCACTCTTCAGCATCGAGGACTTGGAAGGGTCGGTGACGAGGCTCTCCAAAGAAGAAAAACCTAATTACCTGGCAGCGCGCGACCGTTACAAACCCTAACCGACCCCTAGAAATCCGGAGCTATTCAAAAAACCACGGCGAACCGCGGGTTGTCAAAGTCTAGGGCAAGATTATTCACTCCCCCTATCCTGTGTATAAATAGAGGTGGAGAGCTAGTTTTCGGACTACTTTTTCACGCACCTAAACTCATGCTGTAACGCTGTCGAATTTGATACAAATTATAGCGATTATCTACGCTCAATATTCCATTCTCGTGCTGATTTTGTCATATTTTACGTTGTTTATTTCTTGCTTTCTTCATTGTTATCTGTTATTTTTGATAAAGTTCCAAGGGCTCCGATTCCCCGAAAATTCGAACCTCAATATTTGGTGCCCACCATGGGGCTCTTGGGACTATTCTCTCGATTTAATGGCAGGTGACAACTGGAAATCTGGAAATCAGGGCGAGAACCCAACCAGGATCCCTCTGATCGGCTCCTCTGGCGTGCAGGAACTCGTCCCTGTGTATGAGTTAGTCCGATGAACTCTGCAGTCCAGCGGTGCTCAAGTCGTCCCCTCGATATGTCGAATATGATTCTGGCAAGGCTAGCTAAGGAATCTGAGGAGAATCAATGGCACACGAAAGAGACAGACTCCAGAATCATGGAGTACACGCTACAAATCATGCTCTGCGAATAGAGAAAGAGCAGCTCCGCCATGTGAATGCTCGAAAGAATCAGCCAATTATTGAGGAACTCTCTACAGGCAAGAAACAGGTCGACCCTTGCAAAAATCTTGCCAAGGACTTGGACGACGTGGTCGATATTAACTCCCTTGCAGGGAGAGGCCTCGGTCATGGCTCTTTGGGTGTGACCCCTCAAACGGCCGATCTCCCCCATACAGAGCAACGCAAATTCCTCGAGTCTAGGAGCGATTATGAGAGGCGACTGGAAGCTCGAATGGCGAACTTCAAAAAGCTACTTACCAGGATCCCGGGGGTGATTCCACCAGACACCCTGATACCCCGTGATAGCTATGCCGACTCGCCATTCACGCCCAACATCACCAACACGGACGTTCCAGCGAGGTTTGTGCCGCCCTCGTTCCAGCTATACGACGGAACAACAGGTCCGGAGGATCACGTCGCCCTCTAAAAATAGAAGATGCTAACCACCTCCATCCCTGGCAATCTTCGTGAAGCGTGCATGTGCAAAAGCTTTGGAGTCAGTCTTACGGGACCGGCCCTCTAGTGGTTCCTTAATCTACCGAGGGGTTCTTTCTTGACATTCTCGAAGCTCCATATGGCCTTCTGGAAGCAGTACTCAAACTGCAGGCATGTAGCTAAACATCCCGATGCACTCAACAACATACGTATAAAGAAGGGGGAATCTCTAGATCGTACGTTGGATGTTTCAATCAAGAGCTCGCCTCAATACCGAACTGTCCACCTCTAACCGTAGTCTTTGCTTTCAAGAACGGTTTGGACGTTTCCTCGAAGCTCTATTGTGATCTGATCAGTCACCCTTGCTATAATATGGACTCGGTCCTCTCCCAAGCCTGTCCGAGATCAATTGGGAGGAAGACGAGCCGAATCGCATCGCGCGTATGAATGAGCAGAAAGCTTATGAATTGGCTGATTAGTACCGAGGGGATAGGCCAAGGACCACATTGTCGAGCTCGAGATATGTCGATCGAAAAGATTACCGAAATGATCGTCGGTCATGACGAGACCATCCTTATAGTCGAACGTCGCGGGTCGGTGAGGTACCTTACAACCTTTTCATCGACTAGAATTATTTGGTCAACAATGTACTCAAGAGTCTCGGCGGCACCGTGAAATGGCTAGGAAAGATGAAGTTGGACCCTAAGACACGAGATACAAAGAAATTTTGTGGCTTCCACAACGATCATGGTGACAAAACCGAAGAGTGTCAGACTCTGCGCCTGGAGGTTCTTGAACTCCTAAAGAACGACTTTCTCACAGAATATCTGACCAACAAAGGGAAGAATACGTGGACCAAAGGAAGGCAGACCAACCCCACGGGAAATGCTGAGCCTCAAAACAAACCCCCTCCGGCCGAACGAACAATCCACGTCATTGTTGGAGGTTCAGAGATTAGCAGAAAATCACGCTCTGTGGCCAAGAGGGCTCACCGGGTCCTCAATCAAAAGATTCATCATGTCGGTCCCACACAACGCCATGAAACGATTGAATTCACCTCCGAGGATATGCTGAGACTCGTTCATCCTCACCATGACGCGCTCATGATATCATTACTCATCTCAAACTGCCAAGTAAAAAGATAACTCGTAGACAATTGCAGCTCAATAAATATCACGTTCCTCCGAACTCTGAAAGAAATGCACATCCCCATGAGCAAGTTAGAGCCGATCACCATGATGCTCTGCGGTTTTAACGAATATCAACATCGAACTGTGGGGGAAATCACTTTGCCAATGTACTGTGGAGGGTTGAACCAAGATGTAAAGTTCCAAGTGGTGGACACTGTCTCTGCGCACAATGCCATCTTAGGAAGACCCTGGATTCACGAGCTCAAGGCGATCCCCTCATCATATCATCAGGTGCTCAAATTCCCCACCCCTTGGGGAATCCAGACAATCAGAGGCGAGCAAAAGGCCTCGAGAGACTACTACTATGCCAACTTTTGAGCCATCTGCGCGCAGTAGCACGACTTAATGCTCATCCATGCGGCTCGACCCAAAGCCGAAGAACTAGAAGAGGTCGCTATAGACAATTCAGATCCGACCCGAACAACCTTCGTAGGGGCAGAACTCTCCCTCGATGTCAGAAGCGTACTCGTGGAATTCCTTTGACGCAAGGCTCATGTGTTCGCTTGGTCACACCGAGATATGACGGGAATCGATCCTTCAGTCATCATGCATCTCCGCGGAGAAAAACCAAGCAATAAATGAGGAAGTGCCAAAACTTATTGACATCATATCAGTTCGGGAGGTGCAGTACCCCACTTGGCTCGTCAATGTGGTTGTCGTAAAAAAGAAAAATGGCAAGAATCGAGTCTGCATTGATTTTACAGACCTAAATAAGGTGTGCCTGAAGGATCCTTACCCTCTACCGCACATTGATGCTAACGTCAATGCAACGGCGGGCCACGAGCTCCTTAGTTTCATGGATGCCTTCTCGGGGTACAACCAGATACAGATGCAACCTGACGATCAAGAAAAGACCACCTTCATTACTAACCAGGGCATCTACTGCTATAAGGTGATGCCGTTCGGGCTAAAGAACGCGGGCTCAACGTACCAACGCTTGGTCAATTCCATGTTCAAAGAGAAAATTGGCAAAACAATGGAGGTTTACATAGACGACATGCTCGTCAAGTCTCTTAGCTTGCAAGATCATTTGGTTCATCTGGAAGACACCTTCCAAACTCTAGAACGATACAACCTGAAATTGAATCTAGCTAAGTGCTCGTTCGGGGTATCCTCCAGCAAATTCCTCGGCCACATAGTAATGCAGAGAGGAATCAAAGCAGACCTAACACAGATTAGGGCTATCCAAAGCATAGAGCACCCAAAAACACCAAAGGAGGTACAAAAACTTACCGGACGCCTCGCCGCCCTCAGCCACTTCATATCACGCTACTCCGAACGGACTCATTCCTTCTTCAGCACGCTCCGGAAATGGAAGCGATTTGAGTGGACAGACGAGTGCGCAAAAGCACTAGAAGAGTTGAAAGCCTACCTAGCCAATCCACCGCTACTATCCAAACCTATCGATGGTGAAATGCTACTACTCTACCTATCGGTATCAGATCACGCAGTTGGGGCAGTTCTGGTACGAGAAGTCGATGGCAAACAACATCCAGTGAACTACGCTAGCAAGTCTTTGCTGGATGCGGAAACAAAGTATACCGCGCTGGCGCTCGTAAACGCCGCTCGCAAGTTACATCCTTAGTTTGAAGCACATTCTATCAAAGTAATCACTGCATATCCTATATGTGCCGTACTCTCAAAACCAGATCTGTCAGGCAGACTCCTCAAGTGGGCTGTAGAAGTGGGTGGCCACGGGATTCAGTATGAGTCTAGGACTGCCATCAAGTCGCAGGTGTTGGCTGACTTCGTTGATGACATCTCCACTAATCTGCAACTCAAAGCGGAAAATGAAGTTGTCAATATGACGAAAGTTGACGATGATGCCGGTCTGTGGTCACTAAAGACCGACGGCACCAGTAACATACACGACAACGGTGCTGGAGTAGTCTTGATAGATCCACACGGGGAAAACTACGAACGAGCTATCCGACTCAATTTCCCCGCAACAAATAACGAGGCCGAGTATGAGGCACTTATCCAGGGAATTCAGCTAGCCCTAGTACTCGGGGCTCGTAGGCTACGCGCGAAAAGTGACTCCCAACTAGTCGTCAACCAGTTGGGCGGTACTTATGCCGTAAAAGAAGAGCGATTAAAACTGTACCACTCCTTAATCAAGAGACTAAAGGACAAAATGGACGAATGGGACCTCCACCACGTCCCCAGAGAATCGAATGCACGGGCAGATGCCTTGGAAAGTCTAGCCACAACTAGCTCCTCTCAAAGTATTCGACCAATTCCCGAGGTTTGGTTGTCATCATCCTCCGTCGCCACCCAGAATCACATCGCCCCTGTCAACCATGACGAAAGAGATTGGAGAAGTCCCCTCATCCAGCATCTGACCAGAGGGCCTCCCCCCGACAATAGGAGAGAAGCAATTAAGATTGAAAGAATGGCCACTTGATTCACCCTAATTAACAACAAACTCTACCGGCGATCATTCAGAGGACCACCCCTCCTCCGATGTATCGCTTCACTCGAAACCAAGTGGGTACTTGCGAAGATACACAAAAGTGACTACGGAAATCACACCGGGGCTCATTCATTATCCCATAAAGTCATTATGACCGGATTTTATTGGACTCTAAAGAAAGATGCCGACGATTACGTTAAAAGATATGACAGCTGCCAGCGTTTCGAAGCATCGACTGACAAAAGCGCTCAACCACTCCATGCATCAATCACCCCATGGCCATTCATGGTGTGGGGAATGGACCTAGTGGGGCCCCTCCCCAAGGGAACTGGACAAAAAGACCACAATCTCAAGGTGACAGACTACTTCACTAAATGGGTAGAAGGCGAAGCCCTAGGAAAAACTCGAGACCTAGAAGTCATCAAGTTCCTATGGAAACACGTTTTATGTCGTTTTGGAATTCCCAAGGAAATACGCACCGACAACGGGTGACAATTCGTTAGCGAAAGGATACAGACCTTCTGTAGCACCTACAGGATAAAACTAACATTCTCCACACCTTGATATCCCGAGGCAAACGGATTGGCGGAGTCAACAAACAAAACCATGATCGCAACCTTGAAGAAAAAGTTAAGCCCACACGGTTCCGGATGGGTGGAAGAGCTCCCAGTTGTGCTTTGGTCCTATCGAACTACCCCAAAGATCGCTACCGGCGCAACGCCTTTCTCATTAGAATATGGAATTGAAGCCGTAGCCCCGATTGTGATTATCGCCCGCAGTCCAAGAGTGGAACACGCAGACGAGTCGAGTAACTCAGACCTACTCCGAGTGAACCTCGAGCTCATAGATGAAGTAAGAATCGACGCGACAATCAGAACCTTCCAGCGACGACGCCTGGTGGAGAGGTTCTACAATAAGAAATTAAAGCTCAGAAACTTTCAAGAAGGAGACCTGATCTTGAGAAGAGTATTCCAGAACACGAAAGAGTCTGGAGCAGGAAAACTAGCCCCCAACTGGGAAGGTCCCTACAAGGTTGTCGAAGTAGTAGGGCATGGGGCTTATCAGCTCGAAACAATAGAGGGAAGAAAAATACAAAATAGTTGGAACATCAAACATCTGAACAAGTACTATCAGTAGTACACAGATACGCATACTCTATTCTATCCTTTTTCATATTCTCTCTATTATTGTTTTACCGTCAAAGCCTTTACTAATTTGAGCGTCGGAGGGGCAATGCCCTGACCATCCGTCGCTTGTCTCGCAGCTAAGTAAGACGTGCTGGGATTATATACTGAAAGCATATATGATTAAGTGTTTTGTACACTGGTCTTCATATATGTGTTGCCACAACAATGCTCGCTGTCTGATGAAACAAACATACAACGAACCATAATATCATATTATCTCGCCTATAGGGATGATCATATGGTGTGTAGGAGATCACAGAGGATCATATGAGTCGTTTGACCTAGCGAGATATAAATAGTATCACAACTGAGACAGTCCCTGGATAGGCTGTCGGTCTAAGCTGCGGCACATCGGTTCATAAGTGGACTTATCCTAGCTACTTGACGTGTCAGTACATGGTTATGTATTGATGGGATCAACAGTGGGATGTGCCATTCTCATTGACATATGAATGAGTCGGATCCCTAATATACTTCCTATAATCTTAAACCTAACTAAAGGATAAGGGGCACACACAGATTGACCACACTTTGATTTACCATGGTGGCGAGTCTTCATGTACTCTTATACCCGTATTTTGGGTGTTGGCAATTTGTGTGTGGCCTGCTTAGTCTGGACGTTTAGGTAAGCATATCCGTTTCAGGATGGTGACATTCCCTGAGGAGCTCACAAGGTTCATTATGCTAAACCCTGCAGGTTGAATTATTTAATTCAGGCATAAGTGAAAAGGAGTGAGTGGTATTACTCAGGAAATAAGAGATTAATTAATTATGGCTGATTGTCATAAGCCAAATTAATTAATGAATGTCTAAAACCTTAAATATGTGGATCATGTTAGTTTAGTGCAACTCGTTCCTAATAACGTGGTAATAAAGGGGCGAGTCAGCATTGTTACCGTGGTGAAGGTTAAAACACTGTTTTATTAATTAATTATGTTCTGGGTTGAACAAGGAAGGATTAATTAATAAAGAGGGCCCACTTTATTATTTGCATTTGGTCCCTGGTCTGGCCCATGAACTGCTCAAAGCCCATTAGGGTTAGGGTTTCTCAAAACCCTAACACTATATGCAGGCATTCTCTCTATCAGATCAAGTGAGACTTATCAGTATATTGAAAATAGAGGGAGAGAACGGCGGTGGGGCTATCCCGTGGGAGGAACTGATTGATTTCTCCAGATCTCGGATCCAACTTGGTAGATAATCCTCACCAGATTTCGAAGGAGCAAGGGAACAGATCAGAAGATCAGATCTGTAGGAACAACTATTCATCGCCAACGTTCAGATTCAGATCTAGATCTATTTCATTGTTGTTGGCTCCGATGTAGACCTGTAGATCAAACGGTGAAATCAGCTTTCCTATAATTCCATCCTCTGCAATTAATTTTGTAGGAGCATGCATAGGTTCGCATGATTTGTTTAATTGAAATTTATTCCTGGTACCCTAAAAACGATCCTTGGCAAGAAATTAATTAATGGCAACTCGTGTTGTCCATCGTAGACTCAAACCCTACAAGACGGTCAACACCGAGGAGTGCAAGCTCTCGACATCGACCCAAATTACTCCCAAACATTGACCCGTAGAGTTCGATAATGGAAATAAAAAACCGAGTAACACAAGTGCAGTGCAACATAAATACGACTCTCGATACGAGCATTCAAGAAATTAAGTACGCGGAAAATTACGGAGTAAAAGCATCAAAGCGCACAAAATATTCAAACAAAGCTATGAACATTCATATCGAAAGGTTAAGCAAGAACAGGAGTAAAACGGCAAAGACTATCAAAGTACGATGAAAGTGCATAAAAAGCCAATTACAAAATAGAATCAACAACCAAACTGTTCCTTAAGCAGCAACATCTTCATCACCCTTCCTTTGGGTCTTCTCCTCTCCACCATCATTAAGAAAACTATCAGCCTCCTTCTCCTCAAGGCTCTTCGAGGCATCAAGATCCCTAACCGGCTCCTCTGTGACGACCTTCAGATCGGTATCAATCTCTATCGCCTCGGTATTGATCGAGGGAGGGGTCGGAGGGCATGTGATGTTATCCAAGTCAATCTCCAAGCACCTCCGACCGACCAAGGCACAATCGAGCCGGTCACCATGCTGACTAGGAGATCAAAGGTCGGCTTGAAGGAAGGGTTCGCTACAAGAAGCTCCATATCCACCCTAGTACCCGCCTTCAGCGCGTCGACCTCGGCCTCTTGCCTCTGCTGATCGCTCAATCTCTCCTCTTGGCCCTTCCGAAACCTCGCTTTGAAAGATTCAAGCTCTTCTTCCTTCTTGGAAGACTTGGCCTCGAAGTCATCCATGGCCCTTTTCAGCTCGCCTTCCAACACCTTACATCGAGTCGCAAGGGTGGCCCGGTCCTTCTTCAATTTGTCATATTTTTTACGCCACTCTTCGGAACCGAGCTGCTCATCCTTCAGCTCTTCAGAAACTTGAGCGTACCTATTGGCCAACTCCTTGCGTTTTTTGCATTTGGCATCGATCTCCTTCCTCGACCGGCCGATTCCCTCACTCACCAAGTCAAGTGACTTGATCAATTTCTCAGTGTAGATGGATAACTCGCGAGTGGTCTGCAGGAAAAACTGAGATTAGACGATGAGGTACAATATCGAGGCACGATGTTAGAAAGATTACTGATTGCAGCCTCTCCTCCATCATGAAGGAGTCGCAAGCGTAAGTGCTATCGAAGTCGTCCGCCTTGATGTCACCATCCAGAATCTTCTTAACATAGATGTCAGCTACGGGGCCCATGCCCGCCAAGACCACATCAAGAGCCCTCGGTTGATCAAACATCACCGAGCGAGCCCTGGAATCGTCACCCTGCTCAGGGGTCTTCCTCTTCATCCGATCGCTTTGCTCAGAGGTGAGGAATGATAGGTCGGTGGAACAGGAGGGGTCGAAGAAAGGCCTATGGGGTTTGCACCCGAAGGCTTATTGGTCGGTCCAGAGCTGACCGAGTCAGTAGGATATGGCACAGCGGAGGTCCGAGGGGTGTCCGAGGCATGCTTCTTCTGTTGCGGCTGCTCCCCGGTCGGTGTCGAGGAGCTCGCTTCCCTATGCGCTTCTGCACATTCATAGCAATAATCAGATCAGCGGGAGACAACCCAGCCATGTCCACGGGGAGTAGCTCTTTCTTTCCCCTCTCGTTCGTCCAATGCTAGGTACCCACACTTCTCTTACCCCTGACTGAGGTAAACTCATGATTCTTTCGGGAATACGCAACCTCGATGCGGTGGTTCTCCTCGGTGGTAAGAATCATCTGTTTATATCCTGCAACACAAACAAGGAACAAGGTCAGTAACCGAGGAGCCAAACACACTGAGCATTACACTTTGACAGAATTTCGCACTTAGGGGTACACCACCCTCGGATAGGAACTCCGGGTCGGTGTGACTCATCGTTGCCCATATCCAATGGTTCATCCATCGAGGAGTATTCTGCGCACATTTCATAATCATTGGTTCGGATAGGGAATTCCTCTTCGATAGGAAATAATACCCAGCCTCATACCGAGCGAGATGGTATAAATAATGCCACTCCCTGAGGGTTGGGTAACCGAGCCCTGTATCATAAAATACGAGGAGTGTTCCTTGCATGTAGCACCAGCTGATCGGGTCAAGTTGGAAGGGTGCCAACCGGTAGGATAGGAGCACGGCTCTGAAAAAAGCGTGGGGTGGGAAAGCCATCCTGTACTTTATTAGCGGCAAGAAAAATGCCACCTCATCGATCCGTGGTAGGTTGCAGCGTCGTTCATCGAGCTTAAGAAGGGTATACTTCATTTTGTGGTAGGCGATGCCTGCTGAATACCTCTTGACAGTCTCCTCGGTGGTGAGAGACACCGCCTGACAAACCGGGTCATCCAGATTGATTTGGTCCTTTTTGATGAAGGACATGTCCCTGACCATCTGAATAAATGAATCCTCACTATCACTATTCTCCTCCGTGCCATTACCGGTCTCCTCCCGGTCGGATATCTCCTTGGGATCGAGGTCCACAATAGGCGGCTCGCGTTTAAACCGCCCCCCTTCGGAACCCAAGGAGATAGCTTCCTGTTCGGGCAAATTCCTAACACCAGCTTCGGTCGAACCTGAAGAGGAGGTGGGCTCCACGACAATCTCATTCGAGACCATTTTTACCTTATAACTGAAATTGCACCAAGAACACAAAAAAACCAAGATTGGAAAGAAAAACAGTGATCCCCCACAAAACGAAAGAAAAGGAAAAAAATACTCACGCAACCAAACGAGAGGGAAAAGACCTCGTGAATCAAAATACACATTGACTACTCAAAAGAAGTTAACAAGCTACCCCAACCAACCTAGCTACGTGAACGATTATCCTAGAATAATGATGACACAACTACAAACTACACGCGACAGACTCACACATGAACGATTCAACAAAAAATGTTACATCAAAACACATATTGCAGGCCAAACAATAGACTCAAACTAGGGAAGCAAACATGGAAACGTGAAAAATAAGATACAAGTGTCAAGTGCACCAATGTGAAAAGTCTATCGGAAATCCCGGCCAGATAGTCATGATCGCAAAAGGAATCATCAAAGCCTAAAATCGAACCAAGCAAATCACTAAATTTGAACAAGACACAATCGAAAACCAAAGATTGACCGAGTAAACTAAAGGATAAATAAAACAGTAAGCAGGGGCAAATCAATCAACACATAGAATCGACATCAGTGAGAAGAATCACCCCAAACTACGCATCCAAGCAAGCCCGTGCACACACCCCGACGCCAGAAATAAATAGAGCACAAACAAGGAAAGGAAAGAAGAGCAAAGCAGGAAAAATCGAAGAATGATCTTACCGATATTGGAAGTAAGACATAGAATGGAACTGCAGGATCTTCGCCGGAGCAGCGATCGTCAGAACAACAATGATCAGAGAGAGAGAAGAGAGAAAAGAGAGAGGGACGATCGGAGATTCAAGATCAAAAAAGTGGTGAAGTGGAAAACTGTTCAAGTATTTAAAGAAAAGACCGCTCACCTCCTTAAAATTGCCCCCGAGGTTCGGCGTAATTAAAGTCGTGCCACCGTTTGGGCGGCAAAATTAAAAATTGCCCATAGCCGAGGGTCAGCACTGAGCACTCTTGGGGCTCGTAACTGATGCCTGCCACTCTTGATGTTCGACCCGAAAAGAAAAGTCCAAAGCTATAATTCACAAGTGTCTCACGATCCGCTATAACTCTCCCTGCCTGCGCTCCCCGGAGCCTAAACAGAGTGCACGCATGAGAGTATCACTCCATGCAAAAGAACATTCTCTGGAACGATTCTAACCCGCGTGAACCTTGGACTCATGCATTGGCCCATAGGGTGGCATCCCGATGCCCCCCGGTACGGCCATAGGCTCGCATTCCAAAGGAATCTTCGTATTGGCCGGGGATAGTATCCCAACAACTCTCCATCGCAGCTGCTCTCTCCGAAAGCATCTCCTGGGCCCGAGGATTGATATAAAGAATAATCTAGCAGATCCATTCACAAAAGCTCTGCCGCAAAAGCTCTACGAGATGTATGTACGTAACCCTGGGCTAAGGGCAAAGCCAACCACGTAGAATGATTGATGTAATAGATAGATTAGTTTAGACACATTATACTACGAAAAATACCTGTATAATGCTTTGAGTATAAGTGGGAGATTGATGGATTTAT
>JAPKLW010006461.1:0-17316 GCA_026898455.1 Plectranthus barbatus | reverse complement strand
ACCCATCTCCTATGATATTCAACATCAAACAAGGCTCTTTTATTCTCTCTCTTTTTTTTCTCTTTTTTTTTTTTTTTCTCTTTCACACAAATCCTTTTATGCTCTAAACAATTTTGATTATACATTTGAGCTTATAAGGACTAGCAACACACATTTTTTTTTCTATATTTTTTTTTTCTATATTTTTTCTAGAGCCCAACCTTTCTATTGTTTTCACCCTTCTAATAATGTCTTATCTTTTTCAAACAAATCCCAACCCACTCTCATAGACAAGAGTTGATTCCCCTATCCTTTTCCAACGCATAGACAAAGAAAGAAAATTCATAGGCTCAAAAGGGCTGACTAGGGATAAATGTTCAATTAGGACAGTGTATGGGATAAATAGGCTAACAAAGATGGCCTAAAATCATTTCCTAAACCTGTGCACACTTAGCAGTCTTGAAAAAGAAACAAAGCAAGTTCTAGAGATACTCAATAATGCAGACACACTCACAAAAGAAATTAAGGCTCAATTCTCACACTTGGGACAATTTTTCTTCCATAATAAACATCAGATCATCATCAAACATCATGCCTTTGTCAGTTTCAAAACAAGTAGTCATGCGGTATTCTACATTCATAGGCATACTCAACCACTATCACAATCAATGCATACTAAAGTCAATCAATTTCAAATCTCGCATTCTTGCTAGGGTTATCTCATAGCTACACAAATCTTCTCACAAAATCACAATTTTATTCAACAAATGCAAGAAAAAATTTAAACTAGGCAGAAATTTAAACACATTGAAAGCATTAAATAAAAAGGAAGAAATAGTTTCAACTCCAAGTCCTCCTCCCCCCAAACTTATTCGATTGACAGAGAGAATAAGTTTGAAAGTCAGACTAGGAGTGAAACAATACCTCGATGTTGGTCTCAGACACCAACTTTTTGTGTCTTCTTGTCGATCCATGGTTGGGTCGAAGTGTGCTCCGTCGATCACCTCTGTGTCGATCGACACCCTGTGTGTCGATCGAAACAGAGCTCCGATTTTTTATTTATTTATTTATTTTTTTATTTTTATTTATTATTATTATTTTTATTTATTTATTTATTTTTTTTATAACAAAAACAGCAAACAAAAATTAGAGAAATCATTGAAATAAAGCAAGTAAACAATGGGTTACCTCCCATGCAGTGCCTTAGTTATTGTCGTGGCTCGACGATAGGGATCCTTCACCAAGGAGGTCGGGTCCAGACTCGCCGCCCCCTTGCATCGATCATGTAGACCATCCGATCACGAATAACAGTGGTGAGCTCGGAAGAGGATGGTGTAATTGGCAATTTTGCCATCCCGTTTTCGCGCTCCCATTCGATCTCGGCGGCTTCTTCATCTTCCTCAATGGTGGTGGAGATGTTATTGCAAGCAGCTTCCTTCAAACTCTTGTCGATCACAAAGGTGATCGTCTCATCATTCCCTCGGAGTGTAATCTCTCCATCTCGGCAGTCTATCAAGGCTCCACTTGTCCTCAAGAACTCTCTTCCAAGGATCATCGGCATTCCGTGCTGTTCCTTCATATCCAAAACAACAAAATCAGCAGGAAAAATTAAATGCCCAACACGAATTAAAACATCTTCAACTACCCCCCTTGGTCGAGAAATTGAGCGATCAGCCATCTGAAGAGTGATTGACGTTGGCCTCATCTCGCCTATCTGCAGCTTTTGGAAGACTGAGTATGGCATCAAGTTGATGCTTGCACCTGTGTCGCAAAGGACATCCCTAAACTCCTTTCCCCCAATCTCGACCGGAATAGAGAAGCATCCCGGATCAGACCTCTTTGTTGGAACCTGTTTCTGCAAAAGAAGACTACATTGTTCATGAATTGAAATAGTTTGATCTTCGATTACCGGCTTTTTCTCTGTCATCAACTTCCTCAAGAACTTCATGTAGCCGGGAATCTCGCGGAGAGCCTCGATCAAAGGAATGTTGATGTTGACCTTCTTGAGATTCTCCACAAATCGAGCAAACTTCGAGTCTTCCTTCTTCTTTGCAAATCTCTGGGGAAAGGGCATTGGTGGAGTTGGATCACCTTTCTTCCTTGAATTTTCAGCTCCATGTGGCACCTGTGCTGCCTGCCTGTCGACTGCCTCCTTCTGTCCTGCCTGTCGATCGACAGGGGGTGTGTCGATCGACACGGCTGCATCCCCCTTGTCGGTCGCTTTTCTTCCTTGTCGACCTCTGCTGCTCTGTCCAATCTCTGTGTCGACCGACACAGGGTCTGTGTCGATCGAAACAGAGGTATCCTCTGCGGGAAATTCCTCTCCTTCAGCCCCAAAGTCATCCTCGGACATGCTAGGACCCTCGTACCTCGTACCGGACCTCAAGGAAATGGCATTGACTTGTTTGGCCTTCTCAGGATTGACTTCTGTGGTGCTGGGGAGCTGGCCTGGCTTGTGTTGATTGCTCATAGCAGTGGAAATCTGACTGAACTGTGCATCGAGCATCTGAAGGTGCTTCGTCATATGTTGCATGTGAGTGGACATGTTCTTCACCTCAGTTTCCACCTTGCCAAACCTATTGTCGGAGCTTTTGATGAACTTTTCAAGTGTCTCCTCCAGCACAGACTTCTTCTTCTCCACAATCTCTCCCCCGGCTCCAACACCTTGATTGTTGGCTCGGTAGTTGTTGTTGTTGTAACCTCCATTGGCATAGTTCACTTCAGCGGTATTGGAGGTGCTCGAACTGCTTCCTTGGTAGATGTAGTCGGCCTCAATGGGAACAATGGCCATGTTGGAATCTGAAGTAGCTGCTACCGAAGCTCTACCGGCCTCCAACTGTTTGAACTCTTGTCGGAGCTTCTTCACTTCTGCCACCACATCAATTTCCGGAGTAGTGGTCACTGCTTTGACTGCTTTCTGCCTTTCAGTAGGCCATTGGTGACTGTTGAGGGCCATGTCTGCAAGAAGTTGCATCCCCTCTTCTCCACTTTTCTTCATGAGAAGTCCTCCAGCTGAAGCATCAACCAATTCTTTCAGATGAGGGGTTAATCCTTCATAAAAGTGGCATACCTGCATCTCAAGATCAATCCCATGTCCGGGGCACATCCTCAACAGCTCTTTGTATCTCTTCCAAGCTTCATAGAGGGTCTCATCGTACTTCTGGCTGAAGTGAGTGATGTCGGACTTCCTCTTCATGATGACACTGGGCGGGAAGAAGTTGGTGAGGAACTCTGCCCGGAGTTGTGCCCATGTGGCAATTCTGCTCTTGTCCAATCCAGCAAACCAAGACCGGGCCTCATCCCTGAGAGAAAAAGAAAACAACCGCATTCGGATGGTGTCTTGAGGCACTCCGTTCTGCTTGATTGTGTCGCACACCTCGATGAACTGACTGAGGTGGCCGTACGGGTCCTCAATGGCCTTCCCTGCATACTGGTTCTGCTGGACCATCTGAATTAGGCCTGTCTTCAGCTCGAAGTTGTTGGCATCAATGCCAACCTGAAATCCCGGCTCCTCTCTCTGTGGCAGGAAGCGATCAAGTATGGATCTTTGAGGCACCACAATTCTCCTTTCATGGTTTCCTTCATTGGCCAGGGCTGCCAGTCTGGCAGCCTGCTCTGCTTGAACTGCTTGTGCTGCTTGGAGTTGATCCCTGAGTTGTCGGACCTCATTCATGAACTGTCTCTGCTCCTCGGGAGTCATGTTCTGGAATGGTGCTTCTGGTGGTTGCTCCATCTCTGGCTGTCTCTCCTTGTTCTTTCCTTTGCTTTTGTTTCTCCTACAGGTAGCTTCAATTTCTGAATCGAAGGCTTCAAGATTCTTCCCCCGAGCTCTTGTGTTCATGCACCTGAAGAGAAAACAGAAAACTGGGAATCAGTCTCTGTGTCGACCGACAGGGAGGCTGTCGATCGACACGGATGTTGCCTCTGCGTCGATCGACAGAAGCTCTGTCGATCGAAACAGAAGCGAAAATTTCACACACACGCACGCGAACAGAAATAAAAAAACTCAATCCAAAAAATATCAAAACAATCCAATAACAAGACAAAATCTGACTATCCCCGGCAACGGCGCCAATTTGATAACCGTAAAATACAGCAGCAAATAAATTTATAATAACCCGAAGGCTAGTCGAACCCACAGGGATAGTGCGACGAAATCATCTCATGTACTGACATAGTTTATCTATTCTTTGTTTGAGCAAATCCAAATTTGAATAGGGTTTTTGTTTTGAAAAACAGAAATAACTTTTGGAATAAAATTCAATAATAAAAAGCACAAATTCTAGGGAAATCAACCAATCCAATCCAACATGCATAAACAATCAATCCAAACCCAAAATAATCATTAAGGTGGGAAATCTGTTAAATTGGAATTAATTCCTTTGTTGGGCAATTAAAACCTAGATTACTAGAAAGTGAATTTTACCTCTCGGTCTCAAGAACACAAACTAGTCAATCTCAATAAAGATACAGATTTGAAAACCCTACAACTAATTCTTCTTTTTGAGACAGAAAACAGTTGTATCAAAATTCTATTTTCCTATTATTAATTATCTCCTCTCGGTCTCAAATTAATAACTATAAGCCTAATTCAATTTTCATCTCTCGATCCTTCAATTGAAAATAGATTTTAAAATCAAAACCATAGAATTTGAACCAATTAATTAGGGTTTGGAATTAATCGAATTAACACATGCCAAAAAGGATGGAGAAAACCCTAGAACCTGTTAAGGGTTCTAGCCTAACATAATTGAAAGAAACATTGCAAAAGATGTAAAGAAACTTACTTGAATCATTAACATAATAGGAATCTTGAGTACTTGAATCCAATTGCAACAATAAAATAAAGAGTACTAGAAATTAAAGGGTTTAATGCTAAAGAATGCTGAAAATAATGTAAAGAAAACTGAAACTAAAGGTAAAGGTGAATGAATTTTCGAGCCTAATAAGTCATATTTATAGGGGGAGAAAGTATATCTTCAAAAGGTAATGATTTGGGAAGGAAAAATCTCCAATTTGGGCCAAAAACTGCCTTTCCGGTGCGCGTGTCGCTCGACACAGTTCCTGTCGGTCGACAGGATTTCATTTCGGTCGACACAAATTGTGTCGCTCGACAGGAATGTATCTGTCCGCGCAGTCTCACGGTTTTGGCCATAACTTTTGCTCCCGAACTCCGATTGACCCGATTCCAGTTGCGTTGGAAAGCTAACTCAAAGATCTTTCCATCCATGTGCTCCATTAGCTCAGATTCCATCTGTGGAAGAAGTCGTGACTGTTCCTTTGAACATCTGCTGCTTTCGGTACGGGTTTTCATTGGATTTGGCCTAAAACCTGCAAAATATTACCATGACAAGCATAATATCCCTATAAACACTTCATGCTCGATTATTAACTAAAAACGCAAGTAAATGCAAGAAATCAATAAGAAAACAACGTGATAAGTGAGGCAAAATACGAGCTTATCAGCGTATACTACTGATGACCAGGTATACTACTGATGACCAGTTGAGTCCCAGCTCTCAACTGACGTTCTCTTGAAGTCCAAGAGTCGTGCCAGCTGTCGCAGGAATGGC
Organism: Plectranthus barbatus; assembly: GCA_026898455.1. Classification (NCBI taxonomy): domain Eukaryota; kingdom Viridiplantae; phylum Streptophyta; class Magnoliopsida; order Lamiales; family Lamiaceae; genus Plectranthus; species Plectranthus barbatus. The sequence goes on along the minus strand of JAPKLW010006461.1, from coordinate 11,764 downwards.
GGGAAAGGTTTAAGATTGGTATTGCGTGTGCATATCTTCGAATTTAATGCGGCATTTAATGCCACATTTAATGCGCACAGTGACTGCGCAGTCAAAAGCACTTTCGCGACCAATCAGCGTGTGCCATGTCAGCTACACGCTCCATCCCACGTCAGCACGACCACGCACGTCGCCACAGGGAATCGTGCTTGCTGATGACCGTCGATCCCCACTTTTGACGAATTCATCTCGTCCATCCATCCCAGCTTGGCACCAGTATAAATAGCTGTTGTTCATGATCGGAAAAACTCTTATCTTTCCTTCCAATTTTACGAACATATTTTCCGTTCATCTTCCTTAAGATTTCCGAACACTTATTCCCTGATATCATGGCATCTTCATCCAACCCCGCTGCTGATAAATCATCTTCTTCTACTGAGTCCTTAGACTTACCATTAGCCGAATCACATATGCCAACCTTCACTGACATTGTAAAAGAAGAAGACATAGATTATACCTATCCATTCAGCAAGCTCGTTTCGCTGAATAAAGCAGCCACCCGACATCGCCTCTCTCACGCACAGATTCGCACAGCCCAAGTTCAGAAAGAGAAGATTCTGAACGATAAGTTAGCCGAGAAGCATTTCGGCGAGGAGCTGATGGAGATGATCGACCATGAGCAACTCCGACCGTACTTGACGGCAACCCCCAGGAACTTCCACCCACATCTGGTCGCGGAGTTCTATGCTCGCGCGGTTATTGCTGACGACAGGAAATCCTTCACCACGTCGGTGTTCGGACACCTGATCACCATCGACGTAGAGTACCTAGCCAATCTCTTTGGGCTGAGGAGTACTGGTGAGGAAGTGGCGACGTATTTCAAAGACGATACGGTGGAGTTCAGGCGGAGGTGGACTGAATGGAAGAAGGAAGGGGTGACTGTCTTCAAAACTGGCATGAAGAAGTCAGAGATGCAAGATTACTGGCAGATGGTATGCGACATAGTTGTGCGCATGCTCCAGTGTGAGGTCGGCTCCTATGCCGAACTAAGTCTGAAGAAATTCTCCGTTATGTGCGCGCTGGAGGACGGCATATATGGCAACTGGGTCGAATTCATCTTCGGCCGGTTACTGGAGAATGTGGAGAAGAATTGCACGGTCAAAACTGACGGCAGATTCCTCCATGCAGTGTCTTTTGGCCTGCGTATCAGCCACATTCTGGAAGTGGAGATGGGAGACCGGATCGACCGAGGGGAGCAACTGGTCGGGTCCGACTTTATCCCAGTCACCAAGGTCAAACTTCCTGGACCAGACTACAAGAAGCCTCAACGGCTGAGAGGGAAGACGACTGTGGACCCTGCTGACGAAGTTTCTGAGGAGGAGTCAGAACCAGTAGATGAGGCCGTACCAGCTGTAGCCCTTCCGCTGACAGCTGAGGCCAAGGCTGAGCTGAAAAGGAAGCTAGAGGTTGAATCCTTATTCGCCACTATGGAAGATGCAGTGGCTAAGGCAACCGGTATACATCCTCGGGCATCAGCACAAGTGCCAGCCCCCAGGTCCCCTTCAAGTAAGAAACCCAAGACCCACCAGCGCCAGCAGCCCCAGCCAGCTGTTGCCCATGACTCTGCGTCAGGGAAGATCTCAATTCCAGTCAAGCAGTCCATCTTGGGACTGACTGAGGAGGAGACCATCGAGAAGATGACCCGAAAGAGGAAGAGGGTCCAGACGAGAGCTCAGAAGCTGGTGGAGCAAGCCAAGAAGGAGCAAAATGCTTCTCTTGTGAGGAAGAAGCAGGCTCAGGCAAGGCTGAAGGCCTTGGCAGACCAGCGAAAAAGGGAGGCTGAGCTGGCAGCCCGCGATGAAGCCTTTGCTAGAGTAAAGGCCGAGCATGATTCTCGACGTCAGGCGCAACTGGCGAAGCAAGTGCATCAGGTGGCGAAGGGAAAATGGGGAGTTGCCCAAACTTCAAGTGACATGCCACCAGCACCAGCTCCAGGCCAGATCCTCTCTGAAGAATCCTTCACGCGCCTGATGGTCATGGGAGCTGAGGAGGACGTACTATCTCTTGTAGATATGTACAAGCCTGAGGAGGATGTGCCTCCAGTCCCTCCACCCGCGCAAGGGGGTGGTGGAGGTGAATCTGAAGACCCACTGGCCGCGCAAGGGGGTGCCAGTGGAGGAGTTGTTGAGCGGGCGACCACCCCAGAAAAACTGGCGAGTTTCTCTGAGGAGGAACAAGTTGCGATGGAGACTACTGGTCAGGAGCCAGCTGATTCAGCTGAGGAACCAGTGGTACATCACTCCAGGGTGCAAAGGATGGAGCCCAGGGATCTATTCCCTAATTTTGAAGACGTGGCTCGTCATCCTGCCAGTCGTCCACAAATCGCAGAAACATCTACATCCTCTGGACGACCAGCAGCATCCTCCCCAGCGCCAGCACGACATGTGCGAACTGAAAGGAGGCCATACATGCTCTGTATCCAAGAGCACCAGCTGATAGATGAAGATACCTTCCGATCGCGAGTGACAGGGGTACACCGGTGGGAGCACCGCGGGGACATGGCGTTTCAGACTTCACGAGTGCCTGAGCCTTCAGCATTCAACATTATCCCCATCAGCGGACTCCCCCACCAGTCAGTCTACGCTTCCAGGATCTACGACTGGTGTCTGCCCCTGCACCCGATGGAGTATTACAACTACTCACTCTATGAGTATGCCGACACCATCACAGCGGAAGTGGAGAGCGCTGTGGATGAGGAGATGATAACCAGGTACAGAGACCTGTGGCGAATGAATGTGGAACTGCTTCTGGAGTTCCGGAGGTGGAGGATCTTCGACTGGTACCAACGCCAGTTGACAGTGGAGAAGCGTGCCGTACTGTATGCCAGGCTCGGGCTTGGATACTGGAGATCTGAGGAGGCCTGGGCAAATACATTCATGGATACTGATCCTGAAAGCCACCAGCAGCTGTCGAACAGGCGAATTAGGCGCCGATTGAGGAAGATTGCAGAATACCGACAGCTGACTGGAACCTCCGGCCTCCCTAGGCCCAAAATGGTTAAGTTGCCATTCCTCCAGTTCCAGAGCACCAACAGAGGATATCAGCTCATATACGTTCTCCGCCGCATCAGGGTAATTGTCACTCTCCCTCGGATCCCTCCATATTTTGCTATTCTTTTTGACATGGCTGCCAGCGCTCTGCTGGTAGACCACTTAGTGGAGGAGGATCCTTCACGTATTTGGTGGCTGACCACTGCCGTCCCATCTGTTCCTATGGTTTTGGGCGACCTTGTCCCTTATCATGAGGACTGGCAGCTGGAGGTTTTCACAGCCCCACCTGTTTTTGTACAAGGCCCGCCAGCACCAGCCGAGGTGCTCGCGGAGGAGCCAGCAGCAACTGACGTGCCCGCGGAGGAGCCCGCCCAAGTGCAGGTACCAGCTGCATCTGCACCAGAGATGGCTGATACCGCACCTGATGTGCCTTCCTCTTCCATGGAAGTATCAGCGCAGCCACTCTCAGAAATTCATCCTCCTGCGCAACTTCTTGCTTACATCGACGCCAGGATGGATCAACGCTTTGCCACTTTCCAAGCCGATGTAGCGCAGCAAATGGAGTCCGTCACCGCCGGTGTTGCCACCTTTTTGGCGCGGATCCAAGAGGGGGAAAGTGCGCGAGCACTGGCTGAAGAGGAGAGAGCCAGAATCGTTGAGGAGGAGAGACGCCTTGCAGCGGAAGAGAGGCGAATTGCTGCAGAAGAGAGGCGGAAGAGAGATCAAGAAATGGCCGAACTTACTGCGATCCTGAGGTCTATCACAAGTGCTCGGACTCAGTCACCAGGATCATCTTCCAAGCCATAGTCTAATCTCTTTATGCTTTTGTAAGTAAATCTGTTAGACTAGTCAGTTATCATTCATTGTACATGTAATTGCTAAATCTCTAATGGAATGTTAACTGACAAGTTGATGACAATCTCTTATTGTCCAACAATTGTCTAAGTGTTTACTTACCAGCTGAATTTACACATCCAGTGTAATCAGCACCAGCACTCATCTTGCATGTTAAATTTATTTACATGCTTATTTGCTCTGATCTTAATTTTCATATTGTTAAACGAGCAATATCTTTCCTAGGTTGAGGGGGAAGATTTCTTTTAGTTAGAGCTGATGTTGAGGAAGTAATTTCATGGGTTTAGATCTGATAGGTTTCACTTGTAAAACCCTGAAATCCTTTGTAACTTTCCTCATCAGCTGAGTGCTCGCTGGTTAGGCTTTGATCGCACCAAAAAGGGGGAAATTGTTGGGAAATCTGCCTAAGGTTTCCTTTCCCAGTAGCTTACTTGTTTAGATTATAGTTTTGGTGGATCAAATCCTAAGTCCTACCAGCGTCAGTTGTCTCTACATAGCTCTAGTCTTAAATGTAAAGTCCTGTTTAGGTCTTTTGAGTTGTAAGTCGCAGCTGATCAAGACTCATGCTGACACTGTTCACCAGCATGAGTAACGCTTACCGCTGGCTACTGTTCACCAGTTGGGAAAAGGTTCATCAGCAGGCGGCTGACAAAGACTCGTGCTGACACTGTTCACCAGCGGTGAGAAGCGCTTATGACTGGCTACTGTTCACCAGTTGGGAAGGGTTTCATCAGCAGGCGGCTGACAAACCTTACCAGGAGAATACGTGTTCTTACACTATTCACCAGCGGTGATTTCACCAGTCATGGGAGATTCCGAGAAGAGTTAACATCTAGAGATTTGGTAGACTTTGATGATGCCAGGGCAAGTCACCAGCAGAGACTGCCAGCACAAGATCACCAGTATGATCTACCAGTCAGATGTTACCAGCAGAATCCCAGATTCTCTCTCCCCGCGTAGTAGAGACAAAAAGAAGATTCTCTGAGGAATCAACTGACAAAGGATGACTTTAAGGAAGGATAACTTAAAGTCTATCAGTCACAAGACGCCAGTCTTATTCCTCGGACTGACAGAGAGAGCCGTTCTGACACAAAGAGATCTGTGTCAGATAAAGCGGTCAAAGGTATGGTTCCTTCCGGAAAAACATACCTGCCGCCGTCAGAAGGACATCCGAGGTCTGACACCTTTCCGGATGCGTCCAAACGGCTAGAAAGTTTGAATCGGTTCCTGCGGCTATAAATACGTCGAAACCACCAACATTCAAACACTAGATTCCACGAGCGATTGATTCCACGATTCTACTCATCTGCTCAACCACCGAAAGAACTGAAGTTATTGCAAGAACGCATAAAGTACTTTCGAGGCTTTTCATAAAGCTTTCCGTGTGTTGATTTATCAAACACGAGACTTCAAGCTTTAAGCTTGTAAGTTAAAGATCTCACTTGGTGTTCTTTCTCCTTCGAGAGAGTTCACAGCAGCTCCTGTGCTTACCAGCACTTGAGTTATTACGGGCATTCTGCCGTAGAGACTGTTACGTTCTTGGGAGAACTAAAACACCCAGCTTGCTGTGGAGGTTGAAGTGACGTGCTCGCACTCCATTAGCTGTGAAGAGTTGAAGAAGGATCCAGGACCGGGAGCGGTTGATCTAGTGAACTGGTGGACGAGGCATTCACCAGCTAGAGATAGATCGTAGGAGACCTGTACCTGATTACTCTTAGTGGAATTTCCTGTGCTTCGACTGGAGAGTGGACGTAGATCGATTGATCGAACCACTATAAAATCCTTTGTTATTTATCAGCTTTCTGCATTTCATTCACATTTTAAACCCAGCACTCAAGTGCTGGAGTATATCCTGAAACTGATAAATAACTGTGCTAACAAGGCTAAAATATTCTAAGTTTTGAATCACCAGCTGACCAGTTGTCAGCTGCGTACTGAGTAACCAGCACCAGCTGACCAGTTGCCAGTTGTCAGCTGTGTGTAAGTAGCGTGCAAGAAACAATTAACTTTATATTATTTCCGCAGCGTAACGTTTATACTCTGAAAAACCGGGACCAACAATAACAATCAAACTATAACAAAATAAATATTAAAAAGAAAATAATAATGTACTAATAATTATTAGAATTTCAATCTAGGTGATATTCTTAAAACGTCTCAATAACAAAAATAAGTTGAATGAGGGAGAATAAAGAATTAAAATTAGAAAAATATTAGATATGAATATTTATTGAAATAAATATATAGGATAAATACTATTATATATGAATAATATTATATTATTTAAAATAAAAATAATATTTATATATTCGGTACGGTATGTAGACGGTATACCCTATATTTTAGAATCTCATACCATTGATTTTCGGTACGGTATCATACCGTACCGTTAATGACGGTATATCAAGATTTCGGTATTTTCGATATTTTTTCGATACGATAAGTACGGTATTTCGGTATTTCGATATTTTTTCCCACCCTTATTTATAAGCTTTTATTTTTCAATTCAATTTTGAATGGTTGAACAAGGTGATGATTATTAACAATTTCAATGATATTTGCAAATATGAAGATCATGAGAAAGTTGGAAAAATGTGTTTTAAAAATTTTAAAATAAAATAATATATATCAAATTATAAAAGATTTGTAGAACATTACGAGTTCATCGAATAAATTTAAAACCCAAAGTCAATAGTAAATAAATTGCTAATTCGAACTTAAGAAAAGCTTGAAATAAGATTAAAAAAATTACATTATTATATATTTATATCAATTAAAAGAATCACTAGTATTATAAAGAAAAGTTTTATCATCAATCTTAAAAATATAAAAGAAATTTATTGGTTATCTTTTAGATAATTAGATCGATCCCACTCAATTTTGAATATGTTCGACCATGTAAGAAAACAAATACTCCCTCCGTCCAATTAAATAGACCCTCTTCTTTTCGGCATGAGAATTAAGATTGTGAGTGTAAGTGAAATTAATATTTTATTGTTGATTCTGAAAAAAATGTCATTTTTGAAAAGAGACCAATTTAATTGGGACGCCCGATTTAGTAAAAGGGCCTATTCTGATGAGACGGAAGGAGTAATATTTAGTTGACCTAAAATATTATTTGAATTTAAACTAATTTTTTAATTTAGATTGAGGAAAAAAACTGATGCCTGAGCTATAAAAAAAAAAAAAAAAAAAAAAAAAAAAAACCTCCATACAACTCAAGAATCAAAATGCAAGAAGACTCCTCCGATCCTCTATTCGGGTACAGTGATAAAAGTATCTTATATATAACAAAGAGGTCAGGTGACCATATATAAAATCCATTTCTATTATAGGAAGAAAAAAAGAAGCAACAAGAATCAGATCATCATGCCAATCTTAGAGGTTTTTCAACTTACAACATCTCAATAGAATATACAAACCACCCCATAAACTTAGCAATAATTTTCACAGACACAATCCAAAACCCAAGCATGTTCAGCCACTCACCAAACCCCTGGAGCCAGGGACATTGATCCACTGCAGTTCGATCTCCACCTCGCCGCACTCGACGTTTCTCAGACGGAGGCACAGATCTTGCACCACCTTCCCATCTTTCCACACCACGCAGCTCTCTTCAGACAGGCAGTTGGACCTCGTAGCTGGCACCTTCGTGATGATCGTCCTGTCTGGAAGACCCTGCAGTCCCATCTTCACGGCTTCTATGAATGGCCGGATGTCAAACTCCGCATCTCCCATCTTGTCGTCCAGGCTGAAGGTGTCGTGGTCGTACACACTCTGGAGAGTCACACAAGAACAATCAGCATAACTGCTGTGATTTTGTAAGGGTGAGAGATTCAGGATCGAATCTCGATCACCGACAGCTCAGAGCTGTAGTGACTAACCAATTAGGCCTTTATCTCTTTCCTAAGAGAGATCTTACATGAACTTATACTATGACAGGATTTCACAATGCCAAGAAAAGTGACATAAGCAAGGCCGAAAACCGAGGCATCATCAACAAAAATACTACCAAAAATTCTCAACTCAGTTTCTTTCCATGGTTTCTCTGTAACAACTTCTACCTAGTTAGACAGCATGTTCAGGAAAACGAAAAAGCTGCACGGTCATGAGATACGAAAGTAGTGATTTCAATGCTCGCTCACTCAGAGGTCGAGACAGAGTGATGAAGATGCACTAGTTTGATTTATTATCCTAGTGAGACAATTCAATCATTTACATGTCATTGCGATAAGCTTCCTTCAGTCGAGACAAGTTAGAAAAATGCTCCCAAACTATCAGAACCCTGGAGTATTGAGCTGAGTTTCATTAGGAAAGAGTGTACGTGGATAGAAATTACGCATAAGCTGATTCAGAAAGAAGCAATGTAAAGATCACGGATGATCTCTCCACAGACAAACTCGAGGCAGAACAAACATATTTTCGTCGCCATATCCCATCATCGGTTCAAAAACAAGAAAGTAAAATGTGGTAGAAGACATATAGCAGAAGTGCATCTATATCAATATGTAGCTTTTCTGTTATACAATCAATTATAACAAAAAACAAAAAAAGGGTCAAGGCAATCGACATGAGCTCACCACATGAATGGGAAGATTATGATCTGAAATGGAAAGTGTCAGGTCTTCATTCCATTCTGGGTTGACATTCTTTTTCACAACACGAGTTTTCAACTTCTGCAGCAAAACATCTATTCGAGTAAGATTTGATATTATAACAAAAGCCTAAAGCAACAACATCCATTATAAGTAACAATGAGAATATAAATAGCCCCTTCAAAAGATTTGATAATCAAGGGAGCCCTATATTGGTATAGCCACAAACGAAGCATTCATTGAAATGAACACTCAAACCAAAAGAAACATGCCTTTCAATCTGTAATAGCCACAAAAGCCACTCATGATCAGAAACTGTCGGGATATTCAATTCCAGCAAAAAACAATTCTCTAAAAAGAGCCCATTTCCAAGAACCGTGAAATGAGAAGAAATTCTCGAACAACACAAAATTAGGTAAGAACAACACATAGAAAAGGAACGAAAGTTCACAAAACATCAAAAGTCAACCCTTCCATTTTTCGCAATAAATCAAGATTGTACGTGAATATCACAAAACTCAAAACCCTTCGCAGAAATTAATCAAAACAAAAAAAAAGATAAAATCTTGCGGTAAGCCCATGATCGGAAACACATTAATCATTAAAAAGATGCCAAAAACAAAATAAAAAAATCAAGAACCTGCTTGGCCATCTTGATGACAACATAGGGATCACTGCTGGAGACATCACGAACCGCAAGATTTATGCCTCTCTTCACTTTCAACCTCAGCAGCCCCAAGAGATTGTCCATCTGAATATCAGACAAGAAGGTGAAGCAGCAATTTCGAATTCGTTAAGACCTGAGACCGACCACTGATGGAGTCTTACGTATGGCGACTGTGTTTTTTTTTTTTTAAGAATTTATAGTTACGACTTGTTGCGAGTTGCGAGTAACGACTGAAGGCCCCGAGTCACCCACCAAGTCATTATCATATTCAATTTGCCAACTGTTGAGCACGCCATTTTTATGAACTTTTCCACTTCCATATTCACTCACCTACCTAATCTTGATTTTCCTCTTTTCGATTCCATATAATATTTCGATTTCGTACATAAAAAAATAAAAATAAAAATAAAAATTTAATTCTTATGGAAACTATCAAAACTTATTTTATTTTTTAAATTTAAAATAAGGATATTTTTGCTCATAGAGGTTTAAATGTAAACACCGTAATTCAAACTTCTTCTCTTGTTTTTATGTTCAGAATTTATATTTAAAAATGTTTGCAACGATTTCATATCAATCTCGGTCTGCGACTCTGTGGCAAGGAGTCTGGAACAAGATTTGTGTATGAATTGATGAATTATTAAATCATAGATCACAAAAACTTGCCTAGCTTGTAATCAAATACTTCCTCCGTCTCGATTTATTAGGCCCTTTCTTTTCGGCACGAAAATTAAGAGTTATGAGTGTAGGATGAGTTAGTGGAATGAATATTTTATTATTGAGTATAAAGATGTTGCCATTTTTTGAAAGCAGCAAATTTAATTGGGTCGTTCGATTTGGTAAGAGGGTCTATTCTGCTGGGACGAAAGAAGTATTATTTAACTCAAATTTAAGCGGATTGTTATAAATTGAATCCAAAAGTTTATTATTAAATATTTTGAGGCTCATTAGTTTAATTGAGTTTTGATCCTTTAATTAACAAAATTATTCAAAGTCATACTGTATTTCTTATGAGTTATAAATTATAAAAATATAAATTCTATAAAACTAATTATTTTATATTTCATTGAAATCTATTTAACGAGCTTATCATGATCACCAACTCCATAGAGTTTAGTCCGATGCACCCCAACCCTTCTCCAGTTGTCACACAGACCTGGAAGGTTGTTGGTAGTGAGGATCGAACCTCCAACCTACCCTTTAACACCAAACTCTATGGAGTTGGTGTCATCCACTAAGCTGTGCATCGGACTGCAGGCCCTGACGACTACTATAAAATTTAAATTTAGCTTATTCAATTAATAAGCTGCACAAAACGAGTTTCAACCAATTTTTTTGAATTCGATTAAGATTTGATTAACTTGATTTATTGACGATCCAGCTCATAACATTAAAATTTTTATATTCAAAACTCACACAATCTAGATTATAAATTTATAATACAAACTTCTTTTAGCAAATTTTAAGAATTTGAAACTTTAGGTAAACTCGGGTTCAACATAAAAAGAAGGGAGAATATTTAAATCTATCCTCATCTTTTGATGAGTTCCCAAATCTATCCTAAACTTTTAAATATAACAATTTTATGCCTAAACTTTGAAAAATTTTCCACCGGTGAATATTTCTCTATCGGAAAGTCTATGTGGACATAAGTATTCTATGTCACACACAAAAAAATCCTACATCAACACAAAAATTCTCCACATAAATTCTTCACATAGATTATTTATAGTTTTATAAAAAAAAAAAGAGAAGAGGGATATTTTTCTTACCCTAAAATTTGTCTTCTTCCTCCTCCGTTTTGCCATTTTGTAGAAACTCAAGACTCCCAAGGTACTTTTCTCTTTCACTATCCTAATTTCACAAAAAATATTCACTCTTATTTAAAAAATATGATAGTTGTCCTGAAACAATATTTTTAAACTAGGATACTTAATAAATAGACTTTAACTGTGTCAATTTTATATTTGTATTGATCCACAAAATGCATCGTATTGGTGGAAAGGTGTATGTCTTTGAGGATTATGATTATTGTAATCTTCATTACAATGATTTAAAGAATAAAGTCAAGCGAATAAGATTTTTTAGGATTTTAACATGTATTTTTAGAAATTCTGGAGCTTTTAAAAAGTATATTTCGTAAGTGATTATGTTGAGTTTCTGAACAATTCTGGAAATATGTTAATTATGAACTAGACCTAATTCAGATCTTTCTCGAAGTTGCACCTATGGATGGTGATGTAGGAGTGGAGAATGAAGGTCTACATATGAATGCAACGGATGGAGAAGTGAGAGAATCTGTACATGTAGAATGGGAATTAAATGATGATGAACATGGTTATGAAACATATAATGTTTTGGATAAATATTTGGACGATGGTATGGAGGATTTTGACTTTAGCTCTTATGAGGAATTTATTTTAGCAAGAAAAAACTTGTTGGTCGAGAGACAAAAAAGGATTGAAGCAATGAATGAGAATATTGGAGAGGATTTAGCAAATCCGTCTTCAATTCCACACGAGGATTATAATGAATACAAATCTGAATATGAAGACTCTAACAACTCTATAACATCTTTAACTTCAGATGACGAAGGACAAAGCCGAAAAAGAATTAAG
>JAPKLW010006460.1:0-17320 GCA_026898455.1 Plectranthus barbatus | reverse complement strand
TCTGACTAAACCCTTCCCACTTTGAATGTTAAAACAACTGATTTTCCGTTTTGTTTAATTTGACTCGAAGTATTTATTTCTAATGTTTAATTATCTTTTCATTAAATCTCAAGTCTTCTTCTTATTTGATTACCTGAATTGTACATCAAAACCTGAAACATCAATGTAACGTGGCCTCATATTGGGAATGTCAGATGGGGGCGTTACAGAGGTGGTATCAGAGCTGAGTTTTCAAGTTTTAAAATGATTTTCAAAATATTTTAAAACTTCGAGTCTTAGAATGTTTTGAACATCCGTGAGAAGTGATCACTCATGCTTACACCCTACTCCATCCTGCGTTACCTGAGGTATGTTTTAAAGTTTTTAAAGTTTTTAAGTTTCTAAAGTTTAAAAAGTTTCCCTACTTGCAATTTCAGTACGATTTGAATGATTTGAAACAGTGTGAGTCTTGTAGAAAGCAATTGAAATTTGGAAAGGAAAATGGCTTTACTATGGAGTGAAAAGGATGGGTTGATTGAGTTGAGTTGAAATTTGGTGATTGAACGAGAATATTATTATTGTTGTTGTTGAAAGTGGTTGGAAAATTTTGATTGTGGAGGATGAGAAATTTTATGATTGGAAGATTTTGATGTTTATACGTGGAAAGATTTCTGTGTTTTGGCACCGGTGAGGTGACCACCTGGAAAATGTGATTTAATTATGAAAGTACTGATTTGATATTTGAGTAAATTGCAAGTAATCAAACCTCAATATAATGGCTACAGATGCGTTAGAGAATAATGAGCTATAAAGTGGTATAAATTGTTATTGAATGGAAGGATAACCTAAATGAACTGAACTGAATAATTGTGGGCCTTGAAAAGGCACTGACTGGATTTGGTGCGGAAATTGAAAATTTCCTGGATTGTTGGTTTAATGGAGTTGTGAGAGTTAGTTGACTTGTAGAAACTACAAGTGAATATGTGATCGTACAGAATGTACATGGTAGTTGTGAGATATATTAGACTCGAAGTGAGTCAGTGTGTTGTGTGAGGATCCGAGGGAACCTCAGTTGGGTGTGGTGTAATTATTATATATGACCTCGTACTTACTGTTTATTATATGTTTTGGTGACAGATGGCATCACATGATCGGTTAGTGAGACGTTTCAGAGAGCGACTTCCTTTCACTGAGGATAACCTCGCGGGAGCTTTAGTGGATTACCTGGAGTTATGAAAGAGAGTACGCCACTGGGGAGTGACAGATAGAGAGGCGATGGAGCTAACCATGAACCTTATGCCGGAAAGATGGACTAGATGGGTATTATCATTGGTCAGGTGGCGTTCTGATAGCGAGACAGGCACCGCAAGGAGTTATCAACGTTTTATGGGGGATTTGATTCAGAGGGTAGTTGCTGAGGGGAACCCTTCGCCAGCATCTTCCAGAGGCACAGAGGTATCTCGGACCAGGACCTCGTCACCCGAGTATACTCCAGCTTCGCCACCCGAGTACACTCCAGCTTCGCCACCAGCGCCAGCTAGTGCCCAGATTGCACCTGTACATGCCCCTACATCGAGACGGAGAGTACGACCTGTGCCTAGTACTTCGACCGCGGCATACATGCCATTTCCGCCCGGATATCCGCAGGGAGGGATTTATGATCCGTATGCACTTGGCAGCATGTCTATGACTACAGTACAGTCACCTACACTGTACCAGGACCCGACGATGTCTATAGGAGATCACAGACCACACATTCCATCGTATCCGCAGTCACAGTGGGATGTGGGAGGACCCAGTCAGGCCGTACCAGCTCAGGATTCAGGCCGGGATAGCGCAGAGATGTGGCCCAGGCCGACACCTAGTGGACAGGAGGACATGTTTGGCGGATATGGGACCATTCATGGTTATGGGACGAGGCAGGCGCCGATCTGCTTGTCTAGCGATACAGAGGGCAGTCGGGGCAGGAGGATGGATGCTCCGGATGGAGGAGAGGGACCAATGGAGGCCGAGGATAATGAGGAGGAGGAGGATCCGTCTGAGGGATCCGAGTGACAGATTTGATGACTCCATTGTTTAGTTACTCTGTATTCTGTATTGGACTTTTTCCTATCATTGAATACTTGTTTGATGTATTTCGACCCTTATTATGATGATTTTGTTAGAAGATTTATGATTATAATTTTGGAATCTCTTTTGATTATGGATGAGATGGATGGAATATTTTAAAGCTTTGAGTGAGTAATGAATGGGTGTTAAAAGATTTGTTGACAAGATGGATGATATACGGTGAAAATAATATGGAATTGTTGAATTAATGTTGTTTTGCAGAAAGGTGTAATGGAATATATTGAGCAAGGAAGAGGGAGAGGCCGAGGCTGAGGCAGAGGCCGAGGCAGAGGAAGAGGCAGAGGCCAGAGAGGTCGGGGACGTGGAAGAGCTATTCCACAACATAATTTTGAGGAACCGCATTGTGAAGAAGTTCCTGCAAATCAGGATTTTGAGGAGTTGGAAATTATATCAGATGATGAGGAGGCTGCGGGACAGCATGGACCAATTCCGCCACCCCAAAGAAATGCACCAGAAATCCCATCAGTTATATGGGTAGAGACGTTCAGGAAACAACACCCACCGATCTTTGATGGTACTGAAGGACCCACCGCCGCCGAGGATTGGGTCAGAGAACTCGAAAAGATATTTAAACACATGAGGTGCTCCGAGGAGGAAAAGGTTAATTGCATGTCCTACCATCTCAAGGGTAAGGCTGATAGATGGTGGGAGACTTATGTTAAGTCTATTGCACCAGCAGAAAGGGACCACATCAGCTGGGAGAGATTCAAAGAGGCATTTTTCGAGAAGTATGTCCCTAAGCAGTATCGGAGAGAGAGGACAATCGAGTTCTTTTTATTTGAGCAGGGAAAGTTGTCAGTTGAGGAGTATGATACGAAGTTTGGTGAGCTTCTGCAAATGGCACCACATCTGGTGGATACGCCGCAGAAGATGGCTGAGAAGTTCAAAGATGGGTTGCGCAAGGACATTCGTACGCAGTTGGCCACCATGAAGGGATTGAGTTATCAGGAATTGCTGAGCCACGCCTTGGACATCGAGGCATCTCAGACTATGAAGGAAATGCCCGAATGGGGAGCGCGTGAGGTGCAGGCTTCGGGATCAAACCAGAAGAGGAAATTCGAGGAGCCGCCAAGGCAATTCATTCAGGGTCAAGGAAGTCAGAAGCGCCATGACCAGGGCAGACAGCAGAATTTTCAAGGAAGGCCAAATCAGCAGAACTTCCAAAGATTTAACCCTAACCCTCACCAATTTCAGAGGCGTGATCAAGCAGGGCCGCAAAACTGTCAAAGATGTGGCAGAAAACATACCGGAGGATGTCAGGGAAATGCGGTTAGATGTTTTAACTGCGGAGGGCAAGGACATTATGCTAGAAACTGCCCTACACCGCCAGTCCAGGGAGGCAACCATCAGAATTTTCAAAGACCCAGAAATCAACAGTTGAGAGCAATCAGGGGTCACCGCCAGCCTTGGAGAGGCAATGTTGGAAATCGAGGAGGAGGCCGGCAGGGCAATCAAGTCCCACCTAGAAACCAAGAAGGGAACCAGCAAGGTGGAGATGGACAGCCAAGGAGAGGCAGGGCT
The DNA here is from genome assembly GCA_026898455.1 of Plectranthus barbatus. Lineage (NCBI taxonomy): Eukaryota > Viridiplantae > Streptophyta > Magnoliopsida > Lamiales > Lamiaceae > Plectranthus > Plectranthus barbatus. Next base: position 13,690 of record JAPKLW010006460.1, on the reverse strand, counting down.
TATGCTTTGGATGGTAACCCAGATGATGGCAATCTGGCAGGTATGAGATGCATTAATGATATACCTGTTATGGTACTATTCGATACTGGAGCATCGCATACATTCATTTCATCTGCATGTGTTGAGGCATTAGAACTTAAAGTAGAGAAGAACAGTCAGGACTTGAACGTAGCAATACCTTCAGGAGAAATAACTACTTCTACTTTAGTGTGCCGAGACTTGAGAATCAAGATGAACGAGAATGAAATTCAAGTAACTGAACTGAACGTTTTGGATATTTATGACGTAGATGTAATCCTAGGAATGGATTGGCTGTCAGAGAATAAGGCGACGATTTTGTGTCGTGAGAGAAGAGTAATCATTCCTCAACTAGGGAATGAGGAGGCATTTGTACATGGATTTAAGAAAAGGCAGAGAGTACCCGTGATTTCAGCGATTCAAGCAACGAAGTTGTTGCGTAAGGTCGGAAATCAAGCCTTCTTAGTATACTTGGAAGGAGAAGAGAAGCCTGTACTGACAGTGCAAGATGTTCCAATAGTGAGAGAGTTCGAAGACGTATTTCCTAAAGAACTACCGGGATTGCCGCCAGACAGGCAGGTAGAGTTCACCATTGATCTGGAACCGGGTGCGGCACCAATTTCTAAAGCGCCGTACCGCATGGCCCCAAAAGAGTTACAAGAACTGAAGGTTCAACTCCAAGAGTTGTTGGACATGGGTTATATCAGGACAAGCGTGTCACCATGGGGTGCACCGGTTCTGTTCGTTAAGAAGAAGGATGGGTCGATGCGTATGTGCATTGATTACCGAGAGCTGAATAAGTTGACGTTGAAGAACATATATCCATTACCGAGAATCGATGATCTTTTCGATCAGCTCATGGGAGCTAAGGTGTTTTCTAAGATCGATCTACGATCAGGGTACCACCAGTTGAGAATTCGGAAGGAGGACATACCAAAGACAGCGTTCAGAACTAGATACGGCCACTACGAATTTGTAGTAATGCCGTTTGGACTCACGAATGCTCCTGCAGTATTTATGGACTTGATGAATCGAGTATTTCATCCGTATTTGGACAACTTCGTGTTGGTATTCATAGATGATATTCTGATATACTCGAAGAGTGAAGTAGAGCATGAACAACATTTGAGAACAGTTTTGCAGACTCTGAGAGATGAGAAGCTGTATGCTAAATTCAGTAAGTGTGAATTCTGGTTAAGAGAAGTGACATTCTTGGGTCACATCGTTTCGGCAGACGGAATCAAGGTAGATCCAGCCAAAATTCAGACAGTGATGGACTGGAAATCACCAACTACGCCGAACGAAATTTGTAGTTTTCTGGGATTAGCCGGTTATTACAGAAGATTCATCGAGGGCTTCTCGAAGATTGCGAGGCCAATGACCCAGTTACTACAAAAGAATGTCAAGTTTGAATGGACACAGGAATGTGAGGAAAGCTTCCAGAAGTTAAAGCAGCTGCTAACAACAGCACCAGTTCTAGCAGTGCTAGAACCGGATAAGAACTTTGAGGTTTACACTGACGCATCCAAGAATGGATTGGGTTGTGTGTTGATGCAGGATGGCAAGGTAATAGCTTATGCATCAAGGCAGTTGAGGCCGCACAAATTGAATTATCCGACCCACGATCTAGAATTGGCAGCAGTGATCCATGCGTTGAAGATCTGGAGACACTATCTCTATGGAGTGAAGTGTGCCATATTCACGGATCACAAGAGTTTGAAGTATTTCTTCGAACAAAAGAATCTGAATATGAGGCAGAGAAGATGGCTAGAGCTCGTGAATGACTACGACTTAACGATTAATTATCACCCAGGCAAGGCTAATTCAGTAGCAGATGCCTTGAGCAGAAAGGGAGAAGCTCAGTTAGGCTGTATGCTTACAGGAGAGAGCAGTTTGATCAGAGAATTTGAAAAATTGAGCTTAAAAGTGATATCACCTTCAGAGAGGAAGAAGTATGACTTGGCAGTATTGACAGTAGTGCCAGATTTGAGGAAGAGAATCATGGAAGCACAGAAGGAGGACGCAGAGATTGAGAAATTGCGACAGAAATTGAAAACTAAGCCAGTAGGAGAATATCGGGAAGCACCTGATAGCGCACTGTTGTTCCGAGATAGAGTCTTAGTGCCGAGCAGTGAAGAATTAAGGAACGAGATATTGAGTGAAGCACATGATACGCCGTATACCGCTCACCCAGGAAGTACTAAAATGTACCAGGATCTAAAAACTAAGTACTGGTGGGTTGGTATGAAGAAGGATGTAGCCTTGTATATAGAGAAGTGCTTGATATGTCAGCAGGTTAAGGCGTTACATCAACGGCCGTATGGAAAGTTGCAGCCGTTAGACATTCCTGAATGGAAGTGGGAACATATCACCATGGATTTTGTGACAGGATTACCAAGGTCACAGAAAGGAAATACGGTGATATGGGTTGTCGTGGATCGTCTAACGAAGAGTGCTCACTTCTTACCAATTAAGGTAAATTATGGGTCAGATAAGTTAGCTCAGATTTACGTCCAAGTGATAGTCAGACTGCATGGGGTGCCGAAGTCAATCACGTCTGACAGAGATGCGAAATTTACATCTTGATTTTGGATGAGTTTGCAGCAGGAGTTGGGTACACGCTTGAATTTTAGTACGGTATTTCACCCTCAGTCGGATGGTCAATCAGAGAGAACAATTCAAACTCTCGAGGACATGCTAAGGACGGTCGTTTTGGACCGAGGAAGCAGTTGGGAGCCGGTTTTGCCTTTGATCGAGTTCGCTTGGCAACAATCGGAATGGCTCCCTATGAGGCTTTGTATGGAAGGAAATGTCGTTCGCCTCTATACTAGGATGAGATTGGGGAACGGAAAGTTATTGGACCGGACACAATAGGCAAAATGATTGAGATAGTCCGACAGATCAGAGAAAGAATCAGGGAAGCGCAGAGTAGACAGAAGTCTTATGCCGACTCTAGGAGGGCAGAGTTGTGTTTTGAGGTTGGGGATAAGGTTTTCCTTAAATTTTCACCTACCAAAGGAATAATACGCTTCGGGGTAAAAGGAAAACTGAGACCGCGTTACGTGGGACCATATGAAATTCTTGAGCGCATTGGTCCAGTGGCATACAGATTGGCATTACCCCCGAGTATGGGTAATATTCACAATGTGTTTCACGTGTCACAGCTGAGAAAGTACGTATACGACCCGAAACACGTGATCCGACAGGAAGAGGTGATTCTTAATCCGAACTTGCAGTATGAAGAAAAGCCAGAGGCTATTATGGACCGAAAGATGCAAGAACTCCGGAATAAGTCAATTCCGCTTGTTAAAGTGCTGTGGAGACATCATGGGCATGAGGAAGCGACATGGGAGCTAGAGGACAAGATGAGAGAGAGATATCCCAAACTTTTTGAAGCTATATAAATTTTCGGGACGAAAATTTTTATAAGGGTGAGGGGATGTAATACCCCGTGTTTAATTTCGATCTTGTCTAAATAGTTCGGATGTAACAATGAATATATCCCAATAGAGAAATAATTGGGAGTGATTTATTTTGGATTTGGAGAATTTAAATTGAGATTTGTACTCATATATTAAGATTTATCAAGAAAATCATGTAAATATTATGTGTTGGAGAATGGGATTTGGATGTATTTGCATGTATTTTTGGAAGTATTTGGTGTTGGGAATTGATGTATATATGTAGAGATATTGGATTATATAAGTATTATATAATTATATACATAGATATAATAGTGTATAATTAATATGTATTATGGAATATGTATTATTATATGTATAGTATATACATTATACCATAGTCCACCCCTTACCTTGATTCCAGCGAAGAGAGAGAAGCAGGGAGATTATTTTCAGACACTCACCCCGTCACCCTCATTTCCTGGTCAGATTCCGGCCGCCGTCGACCACATCCGGCCAAACCGTCACCGCCATTCAAGAGCTCTCACTCCCAGCTAGGGGTGTAATCGAACCGAGTCGAGCCGAGTAGTGTTGTGCTCAAGTTTGACTCGTTTAGTATCGAGTCGAGCTTCGAGCTTTTTTTGTCGAACATTTTGAAGTTCACGAACTTTATCGAGTCTTAATCGAGCCTAAATGAACTTTCTAAATTTGGAATATATTTAAAATATCCATAATTATTTTAAAAGAAAAGGTTATTTATTTCTAAATTAATATCATATTCATCCTCAAATTCTAAATTTTCTCATTATTAGAGACTTATCATTATTGCTACTCTTAAATCATTAAAGATATTACTTTTATAAAATTAATTATTTTATATTTCTTACTAATTTTGGCTGACGAGCTTGCTCACGAGCTCACGAGTCGAATACTATGATGCTCAAGTTTGGTTCGTTTAATAAACGAGCTTCTCTAAACGAGCTCGAGCGAACTTTTATCGAGTCGAGATCCGAGTAGCTCACGAATAGTTTGACTCATTTACAGCCCTACTCCCAGCTTCAATTCGAACTATAGTGGAGCTCGTGGGGTAGAGAATTGAGCGAGATATTCTAGAGAGAAGTCACTCGCCGGAAAAGTTTGGGTGAGTTGCGATTTTGGTTTAAAACTTGTTTATATTTGAAATTCTCGAGCTAAAATGTGAATATTCGTGTTCCCCATGTGCAAGAGAACTTTCGGAGACCGAGAACCTCAAGGATTGTCGCCGGAAAACCGTTTCACCGCCGCCACCAATACATATTCCGGTGAGATTTTTCATACTTTAAATCGTGCGTTTAAATTGAAATCGAAAGCTAGATTCGAGTTCTAGGATGTCTATGGATCAATTAGATATGTTTGCATGTCGATTTGGGTGGTTGGATCGAGAGGAAATCGGAGTTTCAGGGGTTGGAGTCGCGAGAAAGACTCGTCCCGAACGGGACGAAGGCGTCCCGCTCGGGACAAGCTTCGGTGAAATCGCGCAAGAGCCGAACTCCATCCCGTTCGGGATGGAGGGATTCCGCTCGGAATCAGGCACGGCTGGGAAAAATTCTTGCATTTTTGTTCGTTCCGTTCGGGACGAACACAACCCGTTCGGAATGGACTTCGACCTTAGGATATAAAACATGGTTTTTAAGATATTTTTCGTCCCATTCCATATCCTTTCAAACCATTTGAATATATATTGATTTGGCATGCATATTGAGCAAGAAAAATGAGTTTAAAAGTGATGAATATTGGGATTATGGATTTCGATTTAAAGTTGAGCATAGTTTTGAATCATAAACTATGGAAGGTTGAAAGAAAGGAATTAGGAGAGACTTAAGTTGAGAAAGAATTGGTTTAGAATTGTTAAACATATTATGGTCCTAGATCGTCTATCCTAAATTGGTAAATCGTGATTGATTGTAGGAATTTGAGAACGAGGACCGTTGAGCTCAATCTTCAAGAAGCATCTAATTAAGAGCCAAGAACGAGGTGGGAAACTATTTCAATTATAAAAACAAAATGCGTGTTTTCTTTCCAAAATGTGTATAAACTGTTTTACTTTTAAAATGAAACTGCTATGCTTGTTTTGTGTTATCTTATTTGTCCTCTGTCGTTTCCCAACGACAAGAGAGAATAACTAATGAGTTTGGAACCAGATTCTCATAACTGCGCTAGAACTCAATTAGTACATATGGAGTAGCGACTCCATATGATGGGAATTGGAAGATATAAGGTGGAAATTGTTATACTTGAATGTGGAGTTGTGAATGAGATTGATTATGGGAATGTAAATGATGAATTATAAGCGATCGGGTCTCAACAAGGATTTCTGAGACTAGTGCACTCTAGATGACAGTAGGTTGAGTGTGTATACATTCCTAACTGATCATCGTAACTCGGAAGTCGGCCAACTTCCAGTTACAACACTGAAACAGATATGATAACACCTAAAATAACACACGTGTGAAATAAAATGTTTTGGCTAACACTGTTCTTTTCAACAAAACCCCGTGTTTAGCTGTGTGAGTTGCATAGCATGTTTCCTATATAATGTATGTTTTTGGCATGTTTCTCACTGGGTACGAAAGTACTCAGCCCTCGCGTTATTTCTAAAACGTGCAGGTTAAGCGAGAAGGATTGGAGTGCTGGGGTGTAAGCTGGAGAAAATAAAGTGGCTTTTTGGAAGATAACTAGATCCTGTGACATGTATCCTCATATACATGTCACCATCACGCTACACACACTGCTGCACCACACTCTGACTAAACCCTTCCCACTTTGAATGTTAAAACAACTGATTTTCCGTTTTGTTTAATTTGACTCGAAGTATTTATTTCTAATGTTTAATTATCTTTTCATTAAATCTCAAGTCTTCTTCTTATTTGATTACCTGAATTGTACATCAAAACCTGAAACATCAATGTAACGTGGCCTCATATTGGGAATGTCAGATGGGGGCGTTACAGAGGTGGTATCAGAGCTGAGTTTTCAAGTTTTAAAATGATTTTCAAAATATTTTAAAACTTCGAGTCTTAGAATGTTTTGAACATCCGTGAGAAGTGATCACTCATGCTTACACCCTACTCCATCCTGCGTTACCTGAGGTATGTTTTAAAGTTTTTAAAGTTTTTAAGTTTCTAAAGTTTAAAAAGTTTCCCTACTTGCAATTTCAGTACGATTTGAATGATTTGAAACAGTGTGAGTCTTGTAGAAAGCAATTGAAATTTGGAAAGGAAAATGGCTTTACTATGGAGTGAAAAGGATGGGTTGATTGAGTTGAGTTGAAATTTGGTGATTGAACGAGAATATTATTATTGTTGTTGTTGAAAGTGGTTGGAAAATTTTGATTGTGGAGGATGAGAAATTTTATGATTGGAAGATTTTGATGTTTATACGTGGAAAGATTTCTGTGTTTTGGCACCGGTGAGGTGACCACCTGGAAAATGTGATTTAATTATGAAAGTACTGATTTGATATTTGAGTAAATTGCAAGTAATCAAACCTCAATATAATGGCTACAGATGCGTTAGAGAATAATGAGCTATAAAGTGGTATAAATTGTTATTGAATGGAAGGATAACCTAAATGAACTGAACTGAATAATTGTGGGCCTTGAAAAGGCACTGACTGGATTTGGTGCGGAAATTGAAAATTTCCTGGATTGTTGGTTTAATGGAGTTGTGAGAGTTAGTTGACTTGTAGAAACTACAAGTGAATATGTGATCGTACAGAATGTACATGGTAGTTGTGAGATATATTAGACTCGAAGTGAGTCAGTGTGTTGTGTGAGGATCCGAGGGAACCTCAGTTGGGTGTGGTGTAATTATTATATATGACCTCGTACTTACTGTTTATTATATGTTTTGGTGACAGATGGCATCACATGATCGGTTAGTGAGACGTTTCAGAGAGCGACTTCCTTTCACTGAGGATAACCTCGCGGGAGCTTTAGTGGATTACCTGGAGTTATGAAAGAGAGTACGCCACTGGGGAGTGACAGATAGAGAGGCGATGGAGCTAACCATGAACCTTATGCCGGAAAGATGGACTAGATGGGTATTATCATTGGTCAGGTGGCGTTCTGATAGCGAGACAGGCACCGCAAGGAGTTATCAACGTTTTATGGGGGATTTGATTCAGAGGGTAGTTGCTGAGGGGAACCCTTCGCCAGCATCTTCCAGAGGCACAGAGGTATCTCGGACCAGGACCTCGTCACCCGAGTATACTCCAGCTTCGCCACCCGAGTACACTCCAGCTTCGCCACCAGCGCCAGCTAGTGCCCAGATTGCACCTGTACATGCCCCTACATCGAGACGGAGAGTACGACCTGTGCCTAGTACTTCGACCGCGGCATACATGCCATTTCCGCCCGGATATCCGCAGGGAGGGATTTATGATCCGTATGCACTTGGCAGCATGTCTATGACTACAGTACAGTCACCTACACTGTACCAGGACCCGACGATGTCTATAGGAGATCACAGACCACACATTCCATCGTATCCGCAGTCACAGTGGGATGTGGGAGGACCCAGTCAGGCCGTACCAGCTCAGGATTCAGGCCGGGATAGCGCAGAGATGTGGCCCAGGCCGACACCTAGTGGACAGGAGGACATGTTTGGCGGATATGGGACCATTCATGGTTATGGGACGAGGCAGGCGCCGATCTGCTTGTCTAGCGATACAGAGGGCAGTCGGGGCAGGAGGATGGATGCTCCGGATGGAGGAGAGGGACCAATGGAGGCCGAGGATAATGAGGAGGAGGAGGATCCGTCTGAGGGATCCGAGTGACAGATTTGATGACTCCATTGTTTAGTTACTCTGTATTCTGTATTGGACTTTTTCCTATCATTGAATACTTGTTTGATGTATTTCGACCCTTATTATGATGATTTTGTTAGAAGATTTATGATTATAATTTTGGAATCTCTTTTGATTATGGATGAGATGGATGGAATATTTTAAAGCTTTGAGTGAGTAATGAATGGGTGTTAAAAGATTTGTTGACAAGATGGATGATATACGGTGAAAATAATATGGAATTGTTGAATTAATGTTGTTTTGCAGAAAGGTGTAATGGAATATATTGAGCAAGGAAGAGGGAGAGGCCGAGGCTGAGGCAGAGGCCGAGGCAGAGGAAGAGGCAGAGGCCAGAGAGGTCGGGGACGTGGAAGAGCTATTCCACAACATAATTTTGAGGAACCGCATTGTGAAGAAGTTCCTGCAAATCAGGATTTTGAGGAGTTGGAAATTATATCAGATGATGAGGAGGCTGCGGGACAGCATGGACCAATTCCGCCACCCCAAAGAAATGCACCAGAAATCCCATCAGTTATATGGGTAGAGACGTTCAGGAAACAACACCCACCGATCTTTGATGGTACTGAAGGACCCACCGCCGCCGAGGATTGGGTCAGAGAACTCGAAAAGATATTTAAACACATGAGGTGCTCCGAGGAGGAAAAGGTTAATTGCATGTCCTACCATCTCAAGGGTAAGGCTGATAGATGGTGGGAGACTTATGTTAAGTCTATTGCACCAGCAGAAAGGGACCACATCAGCTGGGAGAGATTCAAAGAGGCATTTTTCGAGAAGTATGTCCCTAAGCAGTATCGGAGAGAGAGGACAATCGAGTTCTTTTTATTTGAGCAGGGAAAGTTGTCAGTTGAGGAGTATGATACGAAGTTTGGTGAGCTTCTGCAAATGGCACCACATCTGGTGGATACGCCGCAGAAGATGGCTGAGAAGTTCAAAGATGGGTTGCGCAAGGACATTCGTACGCAGTTGGCCACCATGAAGGGATTGAGTTATCAGGAATTGCTGAGCCACGCCTTGGACATCGAGGCATCTCAGACTATGAAGGAAATGCCCGAATGGGGAGCGCGTGAGGTGCAGGCTTCGGGATCAAACCAGAAGAGGAAATTCGAGGAGCCGCCAAGGCAATTCATTCAGGGTCAAGGAAGTCAGAAGCGCCATGACCAGGGCAGACAGCAGAATTTTCAAGGAAGGCCAAATCAGCAGAACTTCCAAAGATTTAACCCTAACCCTCACCAATTTCAGAGGCGTGATCAAGCAGGGCCGCAAAACTGTCAAAGATGTGGCAGAAAACATACCGGAGGATGTCAGGGAAATGCGGTTAGATGTTTTAACTGCGGAGGGCAAGGACATTATGCTAGAAACTGCCCTACACCGCCAGTCCAGGGAGGCAACCATCAGAATTTTCAAAGACCCAGAAATCAACAGTTGAGAGCAATCAGGGGTCACCGCCAGCCTTGGAGAGGCAATGTTGGAAATCGAGGAGGAGGCCGGCAGGGCAATCAAGTCCCACCTAGAAACCAAGAAGGGAACCAGCAAGGTGGAGATGGACAGCCAAGGAGAGGCAGGGCTTATGCTTTGGATGGTAACCCAGATGATGGCAATCTGGCAGGTATGAGATGCATTAATGATATACCTGTTATGGTACTATTCGATACTGGAGCATCGCATACATTCATTTCATCTGCATGTGTTGAGGCATTAGAACTTAAAGTAGAGAAGAACAGTCAGGACTTGAACGTAGCAATACCTTCAGGAGAAATAACTACTTCTACTTTAGTGTGCCGAGACTTGAGAATCAAGATGAACGAGAATGAAATTCAAGTAACTGAACTGAACGTTTTGGATATTTATGACGTAGATGTAATCCTAGGAATGGATTGGCTGTCAGAGAATAAGGCGACGATTTTGTGTCGTGAGAGAAGAGTAATCATTCCTCAACTAGGGAATGAGGAGGCATTTGTACATGGATTTAAGAAAAGGCAGAGAGTACCCGTGATTTCAGCGATTCAAGCAACGAAGTTGTTGCGTAAGGTCGGAAATCAAGCCTTCTTAGTATACTTGGAAGGAGAAGAGAAGCCTGTACTGACAGTGCAAGATGTTCCAATAGTGAGAGAGTTCGAAGACGTATTTCCTAAAGAACTACCGGGATTGCCGCCAGACAGGCAGGTAGAGTTCACCATTGATCTGGAACCGGGTGCGGCACCAATTTCTAAAGCGCCGTACCGCATGGCCCCAAAAGAGTTACAAGAACTGAAGGTTCAACTCCAAGAGTTGTTGGACATGGGTTATATCAGGACAAGCGTGTCACCATGGGGTGCACCGGTTCTGTTCGTTAAGAAGAAGGATGGGTCGATGCGTATGTGCATTGATTACCGAGAGCTGAATAAGTTGACGTTGAAGAACATATATCCATTACCGAGAATCGATGATCTTTTCGATCAGCTCATGGGAGCTAAGGTGTTTTCTAAGATCGATCTACGATCAGGGTACCACCAGTTGAGAATTCGGAAGGAGGACATACCAAAGACAGCGTTCAGAACTAGATACGGCCACTACGAATTTGTAGTAATGCCGTTTGGACTCACGAATGCTCCTGCAGTATTTATGGACTTGATGAATCGAGTATTTCATCCGTATTTGGACAACTTCGTGTTGGTATTCATAGATGATATTCTGATATACTCGAAGAGTGAAGTAGAGCATGAACAACATTTGAGAACAGTTTTGCAGACTCTGAGAGATGAGAAGCTGTATGCTAAATTCAGTAAGTGTGAATTCTGGTTAAGAGAAGTGACATTCTTGGGTCACATCGTTTCGGCAGACGGAATCAAGGTAGATCCAGCCAAAATTCAGACAGTGATGGACTGGAAATCACCAACTACGCCGAACGAAATTTGTAGTTTTCTGGGATTAGCCGGTTATTACAGAAGATTCATCGAGGGCTTCTCGAAGATTGCGAGGCCAATGACCCAGTTACTACAAAAGAATGTCAAGTTTGAATGGACACAGGAATGTGAGGAAAGCTTCCAGAAGTTAAAGCAGCTGCTAACAACAGCACCAGTTCTAGCAGTGCTAGAACCGGATAAGAACTTTGAGGTTTACACTGACGCATCCAAGAATGGATTGGGTTGTGTGTTGATGCAGGATGGCAAGGTAATAGCTTATGCATCAAGGCAGTTGAGGCCGCACAAATTGAATTATCCGACCCACGATCTAGAATTGGCAGCAGTGATCCATGCGTTGAAGATCTGGAGACACTATCTCTATGGAGTGAAGTGTGCCATATTCACGGATCACAAGAGTTTGAAGTATTTCTTCGAACAAAAGAATCTGAATATGAGGCAGAGAAGATGGCTAGAGCTCGTGAATGACTACGACTTAACGATTAATTATCACCCAGGCAAGGCTAATTCAGTAGCAGATGCCTTGAGCAGAAAGGGAGAAGCTCAGTTAGGCTGTATGCTTACAGGAGAGAGCAGTTTGATCAGAGAATTTGAAAAATTGAGCTTAAAAGTGATATCACCTTCAGAGAGGAAGAAGTATGACTTGGCAGTATTGACAGTAGTGCCAGATTTGAGGAAGAGAATCATGGAAGCACAGAAGGAGGACGCAGAGATTGAGAAATTGCGACAGAAATTGAAAACTAAGCCAGTAGGAGAATATCGGGAAGCACCTGATAGCGCACTGTTGTTCCGAGATAGAGTCTTAGTGCCGAGCAGTGAAGAATTAAGGAACGAGATATTGAGTGAAGCACATGATACGCCGTATACCGCTCACCCAGGAAGTACTAAAATGTACCAGGATCTAAAAACTAAGTACTGGTGGGTTGGTATGAAGAAGGATGTAGCCTTGTATATAGAGAAGTGCTTGATATGTCAGCAGGTTAAGGCGTTACATCAACGGCCGTATGGAAAGTTGCAGCCGTTAGACATTCCTGAATGGAAGTGGGAACATATCACCATGGATTTTGTGACAGGATTACCAAGGTCACAGAAAGGAAATACGGTGATATGGGTTGTCGTGGATCGTCTAACGAAGAGTGCTCACTTCTTACCAATTAAGGTAAATTATGGGTCAGATAAGTTAGCTCAGATTTACGTCCAAGTGATAGTCAGACTGCATGGGGTGCCGAAGTCAATCACGTCTGACAGAGATGCGAAATTTACATCTTGATTTTGGATGAGTTTGCAGCAGGAGTTGGGTACACGCTTGAATTTTAGTACGGTATTTCACCCTCAGTCGGATGGTCAATCAGAGAGAACAATTCAAACTCTCGAGGACATGCTAAGGACGGTCGTTTTGGACCGAGGAAGCAGTTGGGAGCCGGTTTTGCCTTTGATCGAGTTCGCTTGGCAACAATCGGAATGGCTCCCTATGAGGCTTTGTATGGAAGGAAATGTCGTTCGCCTCTATACTAGGATGAGATTGGGGAACGGAAAGTTATTGGACCGGACACAATAGGCAAAATGATTGAGATAGTCCGACAGATCAGAGAAAGAATCAGGGAAGCGCAGAGTAGACAGAAGTCTTATGCCGACTCTAGGAGGGCAGAGTTGTGTTTTGAGGTTGGGGATAAGGTTTTCCTTAAATTTTCACCTACCAAAGGAATAATACGCTTCGGGGTAAAAGGAAAACTGAGACCGCGTTACGTGGGACCATATGAAATTCTTGAGCGCATTGGTCCAGTGGCATACAGATTGGCATTACCCCCGAGTATGGGTAATATTCACAATGTGTTTCACGTGTCACAGCTGAGAAAGTACGTATACGACCCGAAACACGTGATCCGACAGGAAGAGGTGATTCTTAATCCGAACTTGCAGTATGAAGAAAAGCCAGAGGCTATTATGGACCGAAAGATGCAAGAACTCCGGAATAAGTCAATTCCGCTTGTTAAAGTGCTGTGGAGACATCATGGGCATGAGGAAGCGACATGGGAGCTAGAGGACAAGATGAGAGAGAGATATCCCAAACTTTTTGAAGCTATATAAATTTTCGGGACGAAAATTTTTATAAGGGTGAGGGGATGTAATACCCCGTGTTTAATTTCGATCTTGTCTAAATAGTTCGGATGTAACAATGAATATATCCCAATAGAGAAATAATTGGGAGTGATTTATTTTGGATTTGGAGAATTTAAATTGAGATTTGTACTCATATATTAAGATTTATCAAGAAAATCATGTAAATATTATGTGTTGGAGAATGGGATTTGGATGTATTTGCATGTATTTTTGGAAGTATTTGGTGTTGGGAATTGATGTATATATGTAGAGATATTGGATTATATAAGTATTATATAATTATATACATAGATATAATAGTGTATAATTAATATGTATTATGGAATATGTATTATTATATGTATAGTATATACATTATACCATAGTCCACCCCTTACCTTGATTCCAGCGAAGAGAGAGAAGCAG
>JAPKLW010006459.1:863-17329 GCA_026898455.1 Plectranthus barbatus | reverse complement strand
GTCCAGACTCGCCACGGCAGTGCGCTCCTAAGTTGTTTTATTTCTCAAATGGAACCTACTTCCATAGGAGTTGCGCTAGAATCTGCTGATTGGATTAATGCCATGCAAGAAGAGCTTGCTGAATTCACTCGCAATAATGTTTGGGACTTGGTGGAGAGACCATCACATCAGTCAGTGATTGGCACCAAGTGGGTTTTCAAGAATAAGCGAGATGAGAATGGCACCGTGGTCAGAAACAAAGCTCGTTTAGTCGCCAAAGGTTACAGGCAGTGTGAAGGCATCGACTTTGATGAGACCTTTGCACCAGTTGCAAGAATGGAGGCGATACGGCTGTTCCTTGCTTATGCAGCGTATCACGGCTTCACGGTGTTCCAGATGGACGTGAAGAGCGCCTTCCTGAATGGCGAGCTAAAGGAGGAGGTTTATGTCGAGCAACCTCCAGGCTTTGAGATAGGCACCAAAGTGTACAAGCTGAGAAAGGCCCTGTATGGATTGAAACAGGCGCCCAGGGCTTGGTACGAAACGCTGTCACAATTCCTCACCAGCAATAGATTTCGGAAAGGGAAGATTGATAGGACTCTCTTTCTTCTCAAGGATGGTGGTGACATGCTAATGGTGCAGATCTATGTAGATGACATCATATTCAGATCAAGGAATATATCTCTCTGCGAGAAGTTTTCTCAACTGATGCAGACATCATTTCAGATGAGTATGATGGGCAAATTGACATACTTCCTAGGACTCCAGGTCCAGCAGTCAGCTGATGGAATTTTTATCAGCCAGCGGAAGTATACGAAGGAGTTAATTCAGAAGTATTGCCCAGAGAAAACTAAGTCCCTCAGAATACCGATGAGCACCAGTTGTCAAATATTTCTTGATGAGCAAGGTGAATCAGTTGATCCTACCATCTACCGAGGAATCATTGGATCACTTCTCTATCTCACAGCCAGCAGACCCGACATCTCGTACTCAGTCGGAGTGTGTGCCAGATTTCAAGCCAATCCGAAAAGGTCACACATGGAAGCTGCAAAGAGGATAGTAAAATATCTGAAGGGGACTGAATCTCTTGGAATATAGTATCCCAGAAATGATGAGCTCACACTCATTGGATATTCAGATTCAGATTTTGCTGGATGCCGTATTGACCGAAAGAGTACCAGTGGTACGTGTCAGTTTCTAGGACACAAGCTAATCAGTTGGTTTAGCAAGAAGCAGCACTCAGTTGCTACATCTACCACTGAAGCTGAGTATGTTGCCGCTGCCAGTTGCTGTGCTCAAGTTATCTGGATCAAGCAACAACTGGAGGATTATGAGGTGGACACTGGCTGTGTTCCCATCTATTGCGACAACAACAGTGCTATGTGCATCACGAAGAATCCGGTTCATCACTCTAGAACCAAGCACATAGATATTCGACATCACTTCATACGTGATCATGTCGAAAAGAAGGATGTCAGCGTGGACTACATCAGAACTGAAGATCAACTGGCTGACATCTTCACCAAACCCCTTCCAGAAGCAAGATTCAAGGAGTTGTGCATCAAACTCGGTCTTATGGAGATTGATGTGAGCCCCAATGATGAGGAAGAATGAGTCCCAGCTCTCATTCTGTTCTTGATCTTCTGAAGGACGCTGATTACGACTAAGTCCAAGCTCTTAGTTGTTTTTATTTAAGTGGTATCTCAAACTCACTGATGGTTCCTACTGGCGGAACTTATCCCTTAATTGTCTAAGGAAATGAGTCCCAGCTCTCATTCCAAAGTTGCCAGCACAAACCATCAGTTGAAGCGAAATTGGGTCCCAGCTCCCAATTTCAAGCGATGATGAGGAGTGGATTTCTTGAAGAGAAGATTATGCGGATTAAATTGAGTCTCAGCTCTCAATTTCTACTATCTTTCAAGTTGTCAGCAGACAACTGGCGAATTTCCTACGACTGATGAAATTGAGTCCCAGCTCTCAATTTATCCAAATACTCGGGAGCCAGTCGTAAGTACCAGTTGTCAACTGGTAAGGAGGCCATGCTGACAGGGGGAAGTGTTCAACTGGTATATGCTACTGATGACCAGTTATGCCAGCTGTCGCAGAAAAGGCGGGATTGTTCAAATCCGACTAGCGTGTACATCTCTCAGAATTTAATGCGGCATTTAATGCCACATTTAATGTGCACAGTGTCTGCGCAGTCCGACGCTTGGTTGACACCAATCGCTGCGTGCCACGTCAGCTCCACGTCGTGGTGCCCGTCAGCACGACCGCGCACGTCACCACAGGGAACCGGGCCTGCTGATGACCGTCGATCCTCGCGTGCTGAGTGTTGATCCTGGACGTCTGATCCTGCATGGCCCGAGTATAAATACCCGATCACTTCCTTCGGGTTAACCTTTATGTTTCCCTACTTTCAGAACCCTAATATCTTTCAAAATTCTCTCATCTTCCCTTGAGATTTTCTGAAACTTGAAATTTTTCTGAAGTCATGGCATCATCCTCTCGACCTACAGCTGATAACCCTCCATCTACATCTACATCATCCTCGTCTGGTTCACCAGACCTACCAGTCGCTGAAGCTCATATGCCTACTTATACTGGCATAGTGAAGATCGAAGATATCGATTACACCTATCCGTTCGCCCGATTGGTTCAGTTGAACAGGCCGGCGACCAGGCGACAGCTCTCTAACGCGCAGATAAGGACTGCTCAAGTCCAAAAAGAGAAAATTTTGAATGAGAAATTGGCTCTGAAAAATTTCGGGGAGGAGCTGATGGAGATGATTGATCGAGAACAGCTCCGTCAGTACCTCACGGCGACGCCCACGACCTTCCACCCTCATATGGTTGCGGAGTTCTATGGTAGGGCGGTCATTGCTGACGACAGGAAGTCGTTCACCACTTCAGTTTTCGGCCACCTGATCACCGTCACCGCAGAATACCTCGCCGCTCTCTTCGGACTGAGGAATGAAGGAGAGAAAGTGGCCACGTATCATCAGGATAATACAGTGGAATTCCGGAGGAGGTGGGCGCAGTGGAAGAAGCCAGAAGTCACCGTCTTCCGTACTGGAATGAGGAAGTCAGAAATGGAAGAATATTGGCAGATGGTGTGCGACATTGTGGTGCGCATGCTGCAATGTGAGGTCGGATCGTACGCCGAGCTGAGCCTGCGCAAGTTTTCCGTGATGTGTGCGCTTGTCGACGGGATTGAGGGCAACTGGGCTGAATTCTTCTTCAGCCGGTTGCTGGAAAATGTAGAAAGGAACATCACTGTTCCGACTGACGGCAGGTTTGCTCACGCCGTATCCTTCGGGCTGAGGATCAGCCACATCTTGGAGATGGAATTGGGTGATGGCGTGGATCATGGGGAACAGCTGGTTGGTTCCGATTTCATACCAGCCACGAAGGTGAAGCTGCCTCGCCCAGATTACAAGAAGCCACGCAGGCTGAAAGGGAAGTCAGCAGTGGACCCTGCGGAGGTCGTTTCTGAGGAGGACTCAGAAGACCTGGGGGAGCAAGTGCCAGCTGTGGCTCTCCCGCTGACAGCAGAGGCAAGGGCAGAATTGAAGAGGAAACTGGAGACGGAGTCTCTCTTCGACACCATGGAAAGCGCGGTGGCTGAGGCGACTGGTATCCACCCACGGGACGTACAACTTGTACCAGTCACCAAGAAGCCATCCCACAAGAAGCCTAAGACTTCCCAGCACCAGCAGCCACCGTCAGCTGTTGCATATGACCCTGAGTCTGGGAAGATCTCCATCCCAGTCAAGAAGTCCATTCTGGGACTGACTGAGGAAGAGACGCTGGAGAGGATGACTCGCAAGAGGAAGCGAATCCAGACCAGAGCTCAGAAGCTGGTGGAGCAGGCGAAGAAGGAGCAACAAGCTTCTCTTGTAAGGAAGAAACAGGCCCAGGCAAGGCTGAAGGCCTTGGCCGACCAGCGTAAAAGAGAGGCTGAGCTGGCAGCCCGCGATGAAGCCTTTGCACAGGTGCAGGCTGAGCATGAAGCCAGACGTCAGGCGCAACTGGCGGAGCAGGTGCACCAGGTGGCTAAAGGCAAATGGGAAGTTGCCCCAACTACAAGTGCCAGGCCACCAGCACCAGCTCCAGGCGAGATCTTATCCGATGAATCCTTTACTCGCCTGCTGGTGATGGGCGCTGATGAGGATGTACTATCCCTTGTGGATAAGTACCAGGAGGAGGAGGTCGCTGAAGTCCCTCCACCCGCGCAAGGGGGTGGTGGAGGTGAAGAAGACCCACTGGCCGCGCAAGGGGGTGCCAGTGGAGGAGTTGAGGAGCGGGCGACCACCCCGGTAAAACTGGCGAGTTTTTCAGACATGAGCTCAGACTCTGAGGATGCAGAGGAGCCAAGGGCTGAGGAGCCAGAGCAGGAGCCAGCTGAGGAGGTAACACATTACTCCATGGTGCAGAGGATGGAGCCAAGGGATCTGTTCCCAGACGTTGATGATAAGGCTCGTCGTCCTGCCAGTCGCCCCCGATCTACAGATGCCTCGACATCATCTTCCGGGCAACCAGCAGCATCCTCTTCATCACCAGCTAGGCGTGCACGTACTGAAAGGCGACCTTACATGCTCTGCATCCAAGAGCATCAACTGGTTGATGAGGACACATTCCAGTCGCGAGTGACAGGGGTACATCGGTGGGAGCACCGCGGGGCAATGGCGTTTCTAAATTCACGAGTGCCTGAGCCTTCAGCATTCAACATCATCCCCTTCAGCGGACTCCCCCACCAGTCGGTATATGCCTCAAGGATCTTTGACTGGTGCCTGCCCCTGCAGCCAGTGGAATACTACAATTCCACTCTCTATGAGTATGCGGAGAACATCACGACGGAGGTGGAGAATGCCGTCAATGACGAAATGATATCCAGCTACCGACGACTCTGGAGGGTGGATCCGGAACTATGTCTAGAGTTCCGGAGGTGGAGGATTTTTGACAGATGCCAGCGCCTGCTGACAGTGGAGAAGCGGGCGGTCCTCTATGCCAGGCTGGGTCTTGGCTACTGGAGAGCGGAGGAGGAGTGGGCTCATGCTTTCATGGGCACTGATCCTGATTGCCCCCAGCAGCTGTCTACAAGGAGGATCAAGCGCCGCTTGCTACAAATCGCTGAGTATAGGCAGCTGACTGGAAGCTCCGGCCTCCCGCCACTGAAAAAGGTCAAGTTACCTTTCCTCCAGTTTTGAGTCACCAGTCGGGGGTACCAGCTGACGTACGCGCTCCGTCGCCTCAAAGTGCTGGTTACCCTCCCGAGGATCCCTCCCTACCATGGTATCTTGTTCGACATGGCTGCCAGCGCTCTGCTGGTGGATCACTTAGTAGAGGAGGATCCCTCTCGTGGTTTGTGGCTGACCCTTGCCGTCCCCCCTGTTCCTATTATCTCGGGCGATCTCGTTCCTGATTCTATGGATTGGCAAGTGGTGGAATTCACAGCCCCACCCATTTTGAACAAGTCCAGCCAGCTCCAGCAGCAGTGCCTGTAGTGGAGCCAGCAGCTGATGTCCAAGTAGTGGAGCCAGCAGCTGATGTACCAGGAGAGGAGTCAGCAGCAGCTGATGTACCAGCAGAGGAACCAGCAGCAGCTGCAGTGCCAGCGGAGGAGCCAGCCCCAATGGAAGAATCAGCTGTATTTGAACCAGCAGCGGCTCCTTCCGCAACTGATGTGCCCTCCTCTTCCATTGAAGTCTCAGCAATGCCAATCTTCGAGATCCATCCCCATGCGCAGCTTCTTGCACTTATTGATGCCAGGATGGACCAGCGCTTCGCCAGCTTCCGCACTGAAATTGCTCAACAGATGGAGTCTGTCACCGCTGGAGTGTCCTCCTTTTTGGCGCGGATCCAAGAGGGGGAAAGTACACGAGCACGTGCTGAGGCTGAGAGAGCCCGTCTTGCTGAAGAGGAGAGGAGGATTGCTGCTGAGGAAAGGGAGAAGAGCAGACAAGATATGGCAGCGCTCACTGAGATCCTGAGGTCGCTCACAAGCAGAACTCAATCACCAGGATCAACTTCTCAGCCATAGTCTAGCTTCTCTATTTTGTTGTAAGTATTTGTATCTCTAGACTAGTCAGTTTTCTATCCTGTACTTGTAACTGCAACATATTAAATGGATTGATTACTGACAAGTTGATGACAATCCCTCATTGTCCAACAAATTGTCTGAGTATTTACTTACCAGCTGAACTTACACTTCCAGTGTAATCAGCACCAGCACTCGTATCACACACTTTAAATCTTTTTGCTCTGATCTCAATTCTCATATTTTAAACGAGCAATATCCCTCTTAGTTTGAGGGGGAAGATTTTAGTTAGAGCTGATGTGAGGAAGTAATTTCATGGGTTTAGATCTGGTAGGTTTATTTCGTAAAACCCTGAAATATTTGTAACTTTCCTCATCAGCTGAGTGCTCGCTGGTTAGGCTTTGATCGCACCAAAAAGGGGGAAATTGTTGGGAAAATTGGATAAGTTTCCTTTCCCCAGTAGCTACTTGTTTAGATTCTAGTTTTGGTGTTTTGGTGGATCAAATCCTAAGCCCTACCAGCGTCAGTTGTCTCTAGATAGCTCTAGTTCTCCAATGTAAAGTCCTGTTTAGGTCTTTTGAGTTGTAAGTCGCAGCTGATCAAAGACTCATGCTGGCACTGTTCACCAGCATGAGAAGTGTTTACCACTGGTTACTGTTCACCAGTTGGGAAAGTCTCATCCGAAGGCGGCTGACAAAGTCTCGTGCTGACACTGTTCATCAGCATGAGAAAGAGCTAATGACTGACTACTGTTCACCAGTTGGGAAGGATTTCACCAGCAGGCGGCTGACAAATCCTACCAGCAGAATACGTGTTCTCACTGACACTATTCACCAGCGGTGAAACCATCAGTCATGGGAGATTCCAAGAGTTAACATCCAGACATATTGGTAGACTTAGATTATGTCAGCGCAAGTCACCAGCAGAGACTGCCAGCACAAGATCACCAGAATGATCTACCAGTCGGATGTTACCAGCAGAATTCCAGATTCTCTCTCCCAGAGTCTTAGAGACAAAAAGAAGATTCGTCTGAGGAATAAACTGACAAAGTATGACTTTAAGGGAGGATACCTTAAAGTCTATCAGTTCAAGACACCAGTTCCGATTCCTCGTACTGACGAATAGTGCCGTTCTGACATAAAGAGATCAATGTCAGATAAAGTGGACAAAAGCATGGCGCTTTCCGGAAATTCCTACCTGCCGCCGTCTGAAGGACATGCGAGGACAGAGACCTTTTCTGGATGTGTCCAAACGGCTAGAAGATTTGAATGGGATCCCGCGTCTATAAATAGGTCGGAACTACCAACATTTAAGACGCTTGCTTCCTGACATTCAATACTCTTCTCTCTCGCTCAACTACCGAAAGTCTGAAACTTTATTGCAAGCAAGCAAAACACTTTCGAGGCCTTTCTAAAGGCTATCCGTGTGTTAATTTATTCAAACACGAGACTTCAAGCTTCCAGCTTGTAAGTTACTGATCTCTTTGGTGTTCTTTCTCTTCTGAGGAAGTACACAGCAGCTCTTGTGCCAGCCAACACTTGAGTTATTACGGGCTTTTGCCATATTGAGAAGATACGTTCTTGGGAGAACTAAACACCCAGTGAAGCTGTGGAGGTTGAAGTGACGTGCTCGCACTCCACCAGCTGATCAGAGTTGAAGAAGGAAACAAGACCGGGAGCGGTTGATCTAGCGAAGTGGTGGACAAGGGTCGCACCAGCTAGAGATAGATCGTAGGCAACTTGTACCTGATTACTCTATAGTGAATTTCCAGTGCTACGACTGGAGAGTGGACGTAGATCAGTTGATCGAACCACTATAAATCCTTTGTCTTTTATCAGCTTTCTGCATTTCATACTGATTTAAAACCCAGCACCCAAGTGCTGGTGTATATCTGAAAACTGATATAACTGTGCAAACAAGGATAAAAATATTCTAAGTCTTGAGCTACCAGCTGACGAGCCAGTCGTCAGTCAGCTGAGTACGCAGAGTGCAAGTTGACTTACCAGCTGACAAGGTCCCAGTCAGCTGAGTAACCAGCAGAGTGCAAGAAACGATTAACCACATTTTCCGCTGCTAAGTTATACCCTGATAATCCGGGACCAACAGCATTGTTACCATGGTGAAGATTAAAACAATGTTTTATTAATTAATTATGTTCTGGGTTGAACAAGGAATGATTAATTAATAAAGAGGGCCTACTTTATTATTTGCATCTGGTCCCTGGTCTGGCCCATGAACTGCTCAAGCCCATTAGGGTTAGGGTTTCTCAAAACCCTAACACTCTATATAGGTCTTTGATAAGCTCATTATCTTACTCGCTTATCTATATTATTTTCTACTATTTTATGTAGTTTTATTAAGTTTATATATATATTATGTGCATGAGTCTATATTAGGTGGTATTATGCGCGTTTTTGTGTTTTTGTAGGGTTTTAGGCCTAAATTCACGAGAAATTCGTTCCAGGAGCAGTGACGTGTAAGAGTAGCAGTGACGATTTCGTCCACAAGAGGAATTCGAGCTATTGGCACATGGCAATGGATGATGCTTTGAGTTAGCTCTCCAATGCAACTGGAATCGGGTCAATCGGAGTTCGGAGGAGAAAGTTATGGCCAAAACCGTGAGACCGCGCAGGAGGGGCGAGAAGCTGCGACGACAGACGCCAATCAGAAGCGATCGACGAACACCAAGGAGGCTCGTCGATCGACATGAATCAGAAGCGATCGACGCGGAGGTGTCTGCTGGAGCGGAAATCTGATTAAATTCGGATTTATTCATATCTTTAGCCCTAGATTTGATAGGATACACATCCACCACTATAAATAACCTAGAAAATTTGATTTTTCAGATACCTTTCAATTCCTTATCATATTTTCGTTCTACAATTTAGTTTTTAGAGTTTGGAGACTTGGGAAACATGAAACCCTTTATTTTTCTTGTAAGTTCTTTATCTTTATGCAATTTAATATGTTTTCTTTTGGATTTCTATCTGCGATGAGTGGCTAGAAACCCTAGTGGGTTCTAGGGGTTGATATTATTATGGATGCATGTTAGGATTAATTAATTAGGTTCATGATTCCTGTGTTTATTCTATAATTCTAGATTAATTCAAGGACCGAGAGGTGACGATTAATTTAGATGTCTAGCTATTGATAGAAGGACCGAGAGGTGAATATTAATAGTGGGAATATGAATGCATGATACGATCTACACTATCCCAACAGATGTACTAGATGTAGGAATTGAACTGATTTGCTTATCAGATTGACTAATTTGGTGTACTTTGAGACCGAGCGGAGATGAGTCACTAATTAGTAATATAGGTTATATTTGCCAAACAAGGAAATATAACATTGTTGCAGTATTCCACCTGTTAAATTAGTTGATTCCTACATGTCATCCATAATAAGAGTTCTTCCCTAGAATCTGTGTTTTTTAATTTGCTTTCCAAAACTCCTTTAATTTTCAAGTATTGTTATCTTTATTTTCCAAATTAAAACCCTGATTTTGAATTCCTCAAACAATGACTCTTAGGATCATAGCTAGTATATAGGATAATTTCCCCACACAATTCCCCTGGATCGATAACCTTAGGGTTTACAAATTTATTTGCCGCTGTTACTATAATTAATCTGTTAGAAATAACAGTGATCAAATTGGCGCCGTTGCCGGGGAATTCTAGATTTTATTTTGTTACTAGTTCGTTCTAGGATTTGTTGGATTGAGTTTTATTTTTCTGTACGTGTGCGTGTGTGAGTTTTCGTTTCAGAATTCCACGTCGATCGACGCCCCTTAGCGTCGATCGACGTCGATCATCTTTTTGCATCGATCGACGGACACCTTACGTTGATCGACGCTGAACTGATATTTTACCTTTTTCCTGCGCAGGTGCATGAACACGCGAGCCAAAGGAAAAACACTCGAAGCCTTTGTCCCTGAAATCGAAGCAACCTGCAGGAAAATCAAAAAGAAAGGAAAAGAAAAACAACGAGAGATGGCTGAGAATCCTGAAGCACCTCTGCAAAATATGACTCCCGAGGAGCAGAGGCAATTTGTGAATGAAGTGCAGCAGCTGAGAGTACAACTTCAAGCAGCCCAGGCTGCTCAGGCGGAGCATGCTGCAAGACTGGCAGAGTTGAACAATAGGCAGATTGTGGTTCCGCAAAGGTCCATCTTAGATCGATTTCTCCCACAGCAAGCAGAGGCCGGATTCAGAATTGGCATTGATGCCAACAACTTCGAGCTGCGCACAAGCCTTATTCAGATGGTGCAGCAAAACCAGTTTGGGGGAAGAGTTGTAGAAGACCCATATACCCACCTCAACCAATTCATTGAGGTGTGTAACACTGTGAAGCAGAATGGAGTAACCCAAGATGTGATCAGGATGAGACTGTTCTCGTTCTCACTCAGAGAAAGAGGCACGGTCTTGGTTTGCTGGACTGGACAAGAGTTAGATCGGGACATGGGAGGAGCTTCGAGCAGAGTTCCTTACCAACTACTTCCCACCGAGCCTGCTGCTGAAGAGGAAAGCTGCCATTACTACTTTCAAGCAGATGTATGATGAGTCACTTTACGAGGCCTGGAAAAGATACAAAGAGCTTTTACGACTCTGTCCTGGGCATGGCATCGATCTGGAGATGCAAGTGTGTCATTTTTATGAGGGACTGAACCCTCACATGAAGGAGCTGGTTGATGCATCTGCTGGAGGAATACTGATGAAGAAGAGCGGTGCAGAGAGTATGAGGTTGCTGGCTGATATGGCGCTGAATAGCCACCAATGGCCAACTGATAGGCAGCTACCAGTCAAAGCAGTCGAGACAAAGCCAGAAATCGACGTGGTCGCTGAGGTGAAAAAGCTCCGGGAGGAGATTGAAAAATTGGGCACAACGCAAGCTACAATTGTTGCAGAGCCAAGCATGGCCATAGTACCCGTGGAGGCTGTCTACATCAACAGGGGTGCAAGCAGTTCGTCTGGAACTGCCGGTACGGAGGTGAATTACATTGGCGGTGGTTATCACAATAACTACCGAGGCAATCAAGGGTATCAGTACAACCATGGGCGATCTCACCCTGGTTTTTCATACGCTAACCCTTCTGCTGCAGAACACCCTCCGCCTGGTTTTGATGCAGGTACTGGAGGAGAGATCGTGGAAAGGAAGAAATTCGTGCTAGAGGAGACGCTCGAGAAATTCATCAAGAGCTCGGATAATCGGTTTGGGAAAGTAGAAATCGAGGTGAAGGGAATGTCCAACCACATGCAGCCGATGACGAAGCACCTTCAGATGATGGACACTCAATTGAGCCAGATCTCCACCACACTCGGCAATCAACACAAGCCTGGACAGTTGCCAAGTATGACAGAGGTGAACCCTGCAAAGGAAAAGCCAGTAAAAGCCATTACTCTGAGGTCTGGGATGAGCTACAAGGGTCCCGAGATGGCTACGGATGATTCTGGAGGCGAAAAGGAGCAAAACTGTGCGGGAGACGATTCCACGTCGATCGACGGACCTGCCTCGTCGATCGACGCAGAAGACAGAGGCCCGTCGATCGACGCTAACCTACCTCGATCGACGTCAAAATCTGCTCCAGGCACGAAGTTGAAGCAGTCTGAAGATCAACTACCTCCTTTGCCTTTCCCACAGCGGTTTGCAAAGCAGAAAGAGGACGAGAAATTCTCCAGATTTGTGGAGAATCTAAAGAAGGTCAGCATCAACATTCCGCTGATCGAAGTACTGAAGGAAATCCCGGGGTACATGAAATACCTTCGGAAACTGATGAGTGGAAAGAAGCAGTTCGTGGAGAACGAGACGGTGAAGATCCACGAGCAGTGCAGCCTGCTACTTCAAAAGCAGGTGCCCATCAAGAGAAGCGATCCTGGATGCTTCTCTATTCCGGTTGAGATTGGGGGACGCACGTTCGAGAGAGTACTATGTGATACTGGGGCCAGTATCAACCTGATGCCGTACTCCATCTACAAGCGTCTCAACATCGGAGAGATGAGGCCCACGACGATCACCCTGCATATGGCGGACCGGTCTGTGTCCCGCCCGAAAGGTATACTAGAGGATGTGCTCATTCGTGTGGGCCATCTCATTTTTCCTTCAGATTTCGTGGTGCACGAGATGAAGGAGGACGAGAATATGCCCATGATCTTAGGGCGTGAGTTTCTTGACACTAGCACCGCTCTCATTGACTGTCGAGGCGGCGAGATCACACTCCGAGCGAATGACGAAAGGATCACCTTTGTGATCGACAAGAACAAGAAGAAGGCGGAGTGCAATCTAATCTCCACTACTGAAGAAGAGGATGAGTCTGAAGAAGATGAAGCAGCTGCCATTGAGTGGGAGCGAGGAAACGATAGGGTAGCAGTGTCAACTGCGCCACCTTTTTCTGAGCTCACCACCATTATCAAAGACCGGAAAGTCTACATGGTGGATGCCAAAGGTCGGCGAGTCCGGACCCGACCTCCTTGGCAGTGATTTGAGGTATCGTCGAGCTGCGACGTTAAATCAAGCACTTGTTGGGAGGTAACCCAACATTTTCCGTATTTTCTTTTCAATTTTTGTTTTTTATTGTTATTATTTCGAATTTCTGCTTTTTTTTTATAGTTTTTTTGCAGTATTAATTAAAAAACAAATTTGGAATTCGACTCGACGTCGATCGACGCAGCCGGCCGACTGGATACACTTGATCCTAGGAGAGGGTCGCAAGAAGGCTTCACGTCAATCGACACGAAGTGCCAGCAGCAATTATTCCATGTCGCGCGATGTTTATTTCGGGGGATAAAAAAGTTGATGTCTGAGATCAACTACCAGGTATCTTTCCCTCTTTTGTCTGATTTTCAAACTTATTCCACTCTTCGAGTTGGAAATAAGTTTGGGGGGATGTGGACAAGAGATGGAACATTCTATCTTTTATTTATTCTGCTTTCCGTATTTAAATTTTGCCTTAATTTTAAGTTTATTCTATTTTGTGGGAAAATTTTTTGAGTTTTGAAATAACCCGAATGAGATTGTGAGATTAGAATTGATTGAGGGTTGAGTTGAATTGATTGTGATTGTGGTTAGATGCCTATGAATGTAGAATACCGCATGATAGGATTGAATTGATACTTGTGCTTGCATGCTGATTGAGCTGATTTGAAATTGACTGCGGAAGAAAGTTTTTGAACCCTTGTGTGAGAATTTTGAGCCTTTATGTCGATTGATGTGAGATTCACAAGTGTGTTTTTATTTCTCTAGAACTTGCCTATTTTCTGTGTTGAGACTGCATAGTGTGCACAAGTTTAGGAAATGATCTTAGGCCATCTTTGATAGCCCAATTCCCTAAACACTGTCCCTTCACATTGAATTTTCCCTAGTTAGCCACTTTTGAGCCTATACAAAATTTTTCTTTCCTTGTCTATGAGATTAAGAAGAAGTATTGGTTTCGCTCATGTCTTGAGTTGTGGTATATGGGTGGAATGATTGTGATATGGAGATAAGAAAATATAAATTAGTGGTGAAAAGATGTGTGAAAAAGAAGCTCAAAGAAATAATTAGAATTCTCATAAGCTCTCTGAAAAGAAAAGAATACAAATTATGTAAAGAGCATCAGAGATTCGAAATGAGCTAGAAAAAAAAAAAAAAGAGGTTGTGTATTTGTTGATATATTTGAGGAGAAAGGTGAATGAACTTAGATGGTGGTTTGGATTGATTGAGGAAGTAAAAACTTGATTGATTTTAGTCACTTGGCCATATTTTCCTACCCCTCACAAAAGCCTACATTACAACCTTATGAAAGTCCTTTTTTATTCTAGACTTGTGTGCACATTCTAGCAGTGGAGATATTAGAAAATTTGCAAGCTTATGGTAGAAATTTCTTCATACATGTTGTTGAATGCTTTCATCTATATCTTAAACACTTGATGAATTTTCTGTCTTTTTCAAATTGCTTGTGTGTAGTGGATTTTTGACCCTTGACTGTGATGAATCTTGTGAGGCATTGCACTTTAATCGCATGATCTTTTGATTTCTTTCTTGCCTATTGATTGAGGACAATCAAACGTTCAAGTTTGGGGGGTTTGATAAGCTCATTATCTTACTCGCTTATCTATACTATTTTCTACTATTTTATGTAGTTTTATTAAGTTTATATATATATTATGTGCATGAGTCTATATTAGGTGGTATTATGCGCGTTTTGGTGTTTTTGTAGGGTTTTAGGCCTAAATTCACGAGAAATCCATTCCGGAAGCAGTGACGTGTAAGAGTAGCAGTGACGATTTCGTCCACAATAGGAATTCGAGCTATTGGCACATGGCAATGGATGATGCTTTGAGTTACCTCTCCAACGCAACTGGAATCGGGTCAATCGGAGTTTGGAGGAGAAAGTTATGGCCAAAACCGTGAGACCGCGCAGGAGGGGCAAAAAGCTACGTCGACAGACGCCAATCAGAAGTGATATACAAAGACCAAGGAGGCTCGTCGATCGATGTGAATCAGAAGGGATCGACGCGGAGGTGTCTGCTGGAGCGGAAATCTGATTAAATTCGGATTTATTCATATCTTTAGCCCTAGATTTGATAGGATACACATCCTCCACTATAAATAACCTAGAAAATTCGATTTTTCAGATACCTTTCAATTCCTTATCATATTTTCGTTCTACAATTTAGTTTTTAGAGTTTGGAGACTTGGGAAACACGAAACCCTTTATTTTTCTTGTAAGTTCTTTATGTTTATGCAATTTAATATATTTTCTTTTGGATTTCTATCTGCGATGAGTGGCTAGAAACCCTAGCGGGTTCTAGGGGTTGATATTTTTATGGATGCATGTTAGGATTAATTAATTAGGTTCAGGATTCCTGTGTTTATTCTATAATTCTAGATTAATTCAAGGACCGAGAGGTGACGATTAATTTAGATGTCTAGCTATTGATAGAAGGACCGAGAGTTGAATATTAATAGTGGGAATAGGAATGCATGATACGATCTACACTATCCAAACAGATGTACTAGATGTAGGAATTGAACTGATTTGCTTATCAGATTGACTAATTTGGTGTACTTTGAGACCGAGCGGAGATGAGTCACTAATTAGTAATCTAGGTTATATTTGCCAAATAAGGAAATATAGCATTGTTGCAGTATTCCACCTGTTAAATTAGTTGATTCCTACATGTCATCCATAATAAGAGTTCTTCCCTAGAATCTGTGTTTTTTAATTTGCTTTCCAAAACTCCTTTAATTTTCAAGTATTGTTATCTTTATTTTCCAAATTAAAACCCTGATTTTGAATTCCTCAAACAATGACTCTTAGGATCATAGCTAGTATATAGGATAATTTCCCCACACAATTCCCCTGGATCGATAACCTTAGGGTTTACAAATTTATTTGCCGCTGTTACTATAATTAATCTGTTAGAAATTACAGTGATCAGTCTTCTCTCTATCAGATCAAGTTAGACTATTCAGTATATTTAAACCAGAGGGAGAGACGGCGGCGGCTGATCTGTGGGAGGAACTGATCGATTTCTCCAGATCTCGGATCCAACTTGGTAGATAATCCTCACCAGATTTCCAAGGAGCAAGGGAACAGATCTGTAGGAACAACTGTTCATCGCCGGCGTTCAGATTCAGATCCAGATCTATTTCATCGTTATTGGCTCCGATCTAGATCTGTAGATCAAACGGTGAAATCATGTATTCTCTAAATCCATCATCTGCAATTAATTTGTAGGAGTATGCATAGGATCACATGGTTTATTTAATTGAAATTTGTTCCTGATACCCTAAGAACGATCCTTGGCAAGAATTAAATTAATGGCAACTCATGTTGTCCATCGTAGACTCAAACCCTACAATTGGTATCAGAGCTAGGTTCATGTTCTTAGGCTCTATCTTGGATAGATTGAAATTAAATAAATATGTATGTTCATGGATGGATTTAAATTGTCGTGGATGTTTTCGTTCTCGTGGCCTTCTCGTTTTTTTGGATCTATTTTTACCACGAGAAAAATCTGTGGTTAGATTTAATAGGGAAAATCATGTAATAGATTTAGATCTATTTTTGTATTTTCTATTTTTTTTTAAATCTGTAAAATTGAGATCCGGAAGAATTGAAGAACGAAGAATGAAGAACAGCATGGAAGAACACCCATTAGGGTTCAGCCCTTCACCTACCAGGGCGGCGTGCGGTGGCGAGTGGCGGCGGTAGGCTAAAACTTAGGGTTTCAGTCATGCTGCTGGGCCGCGCTCTTCTTCCACGCATGGCTGTTGAGCTGTCTGACGGCAAATGTGTGGAGGATGGTCCTCCCGGTGACTCGCAGAAGCAGCACTGGCGAGGGGCGGTACAGGGCTGGCAGTGGCGTGCGGGTTCTCCTGCTGCGCGCGCGCGTACATGGCTTCATGCGTGATGCAGTATTTTTTTTTTTTTTTATCAAGTAAAAATTATCGAACACGAAGACTCAATT
>JAPKLW010006458.1:0-17332 GCA_026898455.1 Plectranthus barbatus | reverse complement strand
GAATCATGTTAGGAAACATGATGAAATTTTAGATGTGACATAATTTATGGATCATAAAATAATTTGTGCGCATAAGAACCTTTTGAAAGAAAAAGACTAAGCAAGATTTTTTTTAATTAAAATCAACAAGACCTCCACAATGCGGTCTCTTATTAGAAGTAGGCAGTGAAGTGAGTAGACATCTACACGACCGTAACCTGCTTGCTTTATTTGTTCAGAAGTTCTAATAGATGAGATTTCTAAGTAAAACATTTAAACATGTGAGAAGTGGACAGTGAAGTGAGTAGACGTATACACGACCGTAGCCTGCTTACTTTATTTGTTTATAAGTTCTCTAGGATTGTTTTAAATGAGATAACAAAGGTTGTAAGAGGCATGCGTCATGGGTCTAGTACGTATGACAAATCGTCCTTTTAACTTCCGGAGTTAGGATTGTGGTCAAATGCTTAGATGTTGCCTGAGTACTAACTCATGAATGATGTCCCTGCTCAGATAGGTTGAACATGGCCTTAGTTTATCTCCGATTATTAATTTCATTTGCCGGCGAATACCTAGCATGGATTGAAATTAAAGACTGGAACTTCAAAGAGCAGTCTGGTTAGGTGGTCTGCTGTAAACGTCTTCGAAAGGAGCTTGCAGTAGATGCACCTAGGCAATTGGGGGAAACAATTGTATTGGCTTATCAAAAGGTTACGATGCATATTTTTTTCAATGTTCTGCGTGTATGTTCTTACTTTAATCAATTATTGTTTTCAGATATGTCTATGAATAATGTCATAAATATATTGGAACAAAATCAATTAATTGGTCCGAATTTCTTGGAATGGAAGCGCAACTTGGATTATCTCCTAGTTGCAGAGGAACATCAATATGTTCTTAACACTCCGTGTCCAGCTGTCCCCACTGCAGAGTCAACTGATGTGGAGCGAAACCTCTATGACAAGTGGGTCTAGTCTAATAATGTAGTCAAGTGCTACATGATGACCACTAAGTCTAAGGTGCTCCAGCAACAACATCAGCACTATGACAAAGTAGCTGAGATTATGGATAGTCTCAAAATTACTTATGGGGAATCGGATAGAGATGTCAGATTTAAGCTCATGAGAGAGATCGTAAGTTGTAAAATAACTGATGGTAGCTCAGTGAGGGAGCACGTTGTTTCCATGACTCACCTTATGGATGAACTGATGTTGCATGGAGGAGGTATTGACGGGGAAGCCCAGGTCGATATCATACTCAACTCACTTCCGAAGTCTTTTGAGAATTTTAGGCTGAATGTTGTCATGAGTAAAAAGGAGTACACTCTCAATGAGTTACTTAGTGATCTCATGGCGACTGAATCAGTCATGCAACCTGAAAATGCAGTCTTGGTTTCTTCCGGTAGTCGCCCTGCTTCATCGAAAGGTGCTAAAGGGGTGATAGGAAAGAAATTTTAGAAGACAACCTTTGGAAGCAAAAGTTCTGGGAAAAAGAAGACTGTGACACCGGGGAAGAAGGGCAAGTGTTTCCGTTGTGGCAAAACTGGTCACTGGAAGAAGGATTGTCTGACCAAGCGGGTTGGACAAGGTACATCATTAGCATTTGTAACGGAAACATGTTTAACATCTATTTCTACCCATTCGTGGGTAGTGGATACTAGAGCTACTGATCATGTTTGTTACATTTTGCAGGGATTCAGGTCGACAAGGCAGCTGAATGATGACGAGGTGATGATCTCCATGGGTAATGCTGCTTGTGTGTCTGCAGTAGCAGTTGGAGATGTTACATTATGCTTTCAAGACAATGTTCTGATTTTAAGAGACGTTTTGTATATGCCGGATTTCCGGCGGAACCTTATTTCTGTTTCCTATTTAATAAATGATGGATTTTCAGTTATTTTTTATAGTCATGTTCTATCAATGGCCATAACGGTGTTATCTGTCGTGGGATATAGGAAGACTCTTTTTATATCATAACTTGTTTGCATAAATCTTCCGTGAATGCTGCATATAACTCATTTAATCATAAGAAGAGAAAGTTTTCATCTTCTGATGAGGATCTTACATATCTATGGCATCTGAGAATAGGTCACATCAATCTAAAGAGGATCAAGAGACTCGTGGATGATGGAATGTTGGATTCAATCCAGGTAGTTCCACATCGAGTTTGTGAATCCTGTATAGAGGGAAAGATAACGACCAGACCTTTCAAGGCAAGTCAGTCTCGAGCAAGTGATGTGTTGGAACTGATCCACTCTGCTTTATGTGGACCAATGTCTACGCAAGATCGTGGAGGATTTAAGTATTTTGTCACTTTTATTGACGATTATTCGAGATACGGGTATGTTTACTTACTTCACTATAAGTCTGAATGCTTTGAGAAATTCAAGGAATTCAAGGCGGAAGTAGAGAAGAAGTTAAACAAGACCATTAAGTCATTATGATCTGATCCTGGTGGTGAGTATCTGAGTGACGAGTTCTTGCAATTTTTATCAGATCATGGGATTACATCCCAATGGACCGCACTGGACTCTCCTCATCAGAATGGTGTGGCGGAAAGAAGAAATAGGACTCTTCTTGAAATGGTTAGATCTATGATAAGTTATGCGAACTTGCCTGTTTCATTTTGGGGCCACACGTTACTAACAGCAGCGTACCTGCTGAACCTGGTACTTTCTAAGTCAGTTCCTAAAACACCCTCGAAACTCTGGCATGGGCGAAAGCCCAGTGTGTCAAAGATAAGAGTGTGGGGTTGTCCGGCATATGTTTTGTCGGAGGAACCTGATAAGTTAGAAGGTAGGTCCAAGCTAATGCTGTTTGTGGGATACCCCACACAAACAAAAGGTGGTTATTTCTACTGTCCAGAGGATCAGAAGATCATTGTTAGCACCAACGCAAGATTCTTGGAGGACGAGTTTGTGAAAAACCACAAATCCAAAAGTGATATCATTCTCCAAGAAATTGGAGACGATGATGCGCTTCCATTGGGAAAACCCCGTGGCAGATTGAGTGTACCTCTCGAAAGTATGGAACCAATTGCACGGTCGCCAGTGCAAGGATTTGAGCCACAAGTAACTGCACCAACTGCTGACGCAGTACCAGTGCTTCGTCGTAGTGGGAGGGTACCTCACCAACCCGAGCGGTATATGTTTGTGGGAGAATCTTCGGACTTGATCCTGGAAGACGGACTAGATGATACCGACCCATGGACATAAGACGAAGCAGTAAATGACAAAGATGCGAAAAAATGGCATAAAGCCATGGATTCAAAAATTGAATCAATTACCTCTATGGATGTATACCAGAACTCTGCGCTACCAGATGGCTTTAGGGCCATAGGTTGCAAATGGGTATACAAACGGAAGAAAGGTTCGAAAGGAGAAATAACAACTTTTAAAGCCAGGTTGGTGGCGAAGGGTTAAAGTAAAAAAGAGGGCATTGACTATGACGAGACCTTCTCACCGGCAGCCTTGCTCAAATCCATTCGAATTCTTCTATCCATAGCAGCACATATGGACCTAGAGAACTGGCAGATGGATGTCAAAACCGTGTTTTTAAACGGGTACCTTGAGGTAGGTCGTGACATCTATTTGCAGCAACTAGAGGGTTATGTGAAGGATGGTGAAGAGCATCTTGTCTGGAAGCTAAGGAAGTCCTTGTATGGACTTAAACAAGCTTCACGGTCATGGAACAAATGTTTCGATGATGTGATTAAATCCTTTAGATTTTCACAGTGCGAAACCGGAAGTCGTGTGTACCGATTATACGTCAACGGAAGCGTGGTATTCCTTGCACTTTATGTAGATGACATTCTTCTATTCGGCAACGATGTGAAGGTGTTGTCAGACATAAAGAGATGGTTATCCAAACAGTTTCAAATGAAGGACCTAGGAGACGCTGGATACATTCTTGGGATTAAAGTCTTGCGTGATCGCAAGAAGAGGATGTTTAGCTTGTCTTAGGCTGCTTATATTGATACTGTAATTGCTCGTTTTAGCATGCAAAATGCCAAGAAAGGATTGCTACCTTTCAGACATGGTGTTCCTCTGTCTAAGGCACAATGCCCTGCAATAGAAGAGGAGAAGGATGAGATGGCTAAAGTACCATATGCTTCGGCAGTGGGAAGTCTCATGTATGTGATGCTATGTACGAGGCCAGATATCTGTTATGACGTGGGCATGGTGGCCAGATATCAGTCTAACCCTGGACAGGCGCACTGGACTGCTGTCAAACATATTCTCAAGTATCTGAAAAGAACTCAAGACCATTGTCTTTTTTTTCAGTGTGAGAATTTGTGCCATGTGGGTTATACAGATTTCAATTTCCAGGCGGATCAGGATGATATGAGATTGACCTCGGGCTATGTTCACCTTGGGTGGTGGAGCTGTATCATGGAAGATTGCAAAACAGAAATGTATCGCGGACTCCACCATGGAAGCTGAGTATGTGGTGGCTTCAGAAGCTTCTAAAGAAGCAGTATGGCTCCGGAACCACCTCCAAGAGTTAGATATTGTTCAGAGTTTGCCCAAGGCTATCACGGTATATTGTGATAATTCTGGTGCAGTAGCAAACTCTAAGGAACCAAGAACTCACAAGGTGTTAAAGCACATAGAGAGAAAGTACCACATCATATGAGAAATTGTAGCGAGGGGCGATGTGCTAATAGAGAAGATTGACACGAATGATAATCTAGCGGATCTATTTACAAAGGGCTTACCATAGAAGGCATACGAGGGTCATGTTCGTAGCCTAGGATTGAGGTAGATGCCGGCCACCTGGTGACCAAATGTAATAGCTAGATCAGAATAGACACATGTTATACTCTGGAGAGTAATGGTATAATGCTTTGAGTATAAGTGGGAGATTGTTGGAATTGTACACATAAAAGCATTATGATTAGTATATTGGAAAACGTTATGTTTGATATACTGGTAATCATTAATGACTTGCAATAAACAACTCCTGTCTGAACTAACAATCATACGATGCGAACAAACACATCCAGTTATCTCGTAGATAAGGAGATCATACGGTGTGTAAGAGATCACAGAAGATCGTATAGATCGTTCGACCTAGTGAGATATAAAAAGTTATCACAGCTGAGACAGTTTCTGGTTGTGTGACCGGTACATCTAAATGTATTGATAGGATCAACAGTGAGATGAACCATTCTACTTGACATATGAATAAGTAAAGATCTCGGTAACTTGGTCGGATCTAAAGTCTATTGAAAGTTGAGGGTCACACATGGGTTGACTGTCACTTTGACTTGCTATGGTGGAGAGTCTCACATGCACTCGTATATCTGCATCTTGGGTGATGGCAATTTGTGTGGGGTTTCCTCAGGCTGGATTTAGATAACCATATCCATTTCAGCATGGTGACATTCCCTGGGAAGCTCATGAGGTTCGTTATGCTAAGTCCTGCAGGCTGAATCATTGATTCAAGCATAAGCGATAAGGGTTGAGTGGCACTACTCAGGAATAATAAGAGATTAATTAATTATAGCTAATTGTCATACGCTGAATTAATTAATGAATGTCTGAAACCTTAAATATGGGGATTAACCAAGTCAATGCAAACCTTTCCTAATAACGTGGTAACAAAGGGGTAGGTCAGCATTAATTCTCTGGTGGCATGAATTAATGTTTATTAATTAATTATGTTCTGGGTTGAACATGAAATTAATTAATAGGAGGCCCACTTTATTATTTGCATTTGATCCCTGGTCTGGCCCGACATTGCTCAGAGCCCATTAGGGTTTATTAAAACCTAATAGGCCATTCTCCAGATCTATATAAATAGATAAATCTCTCATTTTCCTACATAAGTTTGAAATTTCAAATCAGAAACCCTAGAGAGATTGGAGAGAGTGGGCGGCTATAGATCCGGTAGCGTATCCTCACCCAATTTCCGGATCGAGCAAGTGAATAGATAAGAAGATCAAATCTATTAGAACAAGTCTCCGTCATCGTTCTAGATCTGTAGATCAGTCGCTGGAGTTCAGGCATTCCGTAGATATATCCCTTTGCAATTAATTTTGTAGGAGCATGCTTAGGTTCGCCTGATTTATTTTAATTTATATTTATTTTTGATATCCTAAGAACGATCCTTGGCAAATTAAAGTGGCAATTCGCGTTGTCTATTGTAGACTCGAATCCTACAAGTTGTGCTCGTCTACATTTTATCCTTTTAATTATTCTCTCTTGGGGGTTGCTGCAGCCGTTCCTTTGGTCTTGTTAGGGGTTTCCTAGGGTTACTTCGATAGAATTTCTTGCATGTCTTCGGTTTCTAAATCTCATAATAGGGGAAGTAGTTCATCGCCCTTTTTGTAAATCTTTGCCATCTGAATCATTGGCTCCAGAAGAGGTAGGGTCCCTCTCTTTGGGTTGTGGGTCGTCGGAGCTCGAACAGAGTGGGGGAGCTTGTTCGGGTTCTGGCTACCGAGTAGTTGAGGTCTCATCCTCCTTAGGGGGCAAGCCTCTGGCACAGTCCACTCGGTAGAGAAAAGGGAAACAGAAAGCTACAAAGAAGGGACAGGTTTTAGAGGCGATATCCATGGTGTCGGATGATAAGCCCATAATTATACTCACTTATCTATATTTTTCTCCATTTTTTCAAGTACATTTGGTTATGTTTTTACTTATTTCTGAGCATGAGTATATATTAGAGGGTGTTATATTTGTCATGGTAAGATTTTGCAGGTTTTAGGCCAAATCCAATGGAAACCCGTACCGAAAGTAGCAGATATTCAAAGAAACAGTCACGACTCCTTCCACATATGGAATCTGAGCTAATGGATCATGTCATTTGAAATATCTTTGAGTTAGCTTTCCAATGCAACTAGAATCGGGTCAATCGGAGTTCGGGAGTGAAAGTTATGGCTAAAACCGTGAGACTGCGCAGAAGGGTCGAAAGTGGCGAAAATGGTCTCTGTTTCGACCGAGTTGAAGGCCCTCGACCGAGGCAGCTCCATCTCGACCGTGGGAAGGTTCATCTCGACTGAGGCGAAATATTTTGGCAAAATTCTGGGATTTTTTCACAAATTTTGGGCGAGAATTGCTTGGGATTCAAGTTACACATCAATTCGGAAGCAATGAAGACCCCAAAAGGGAAGTTTCAACCAAGAAAATCATTCCTTTTGAAGTTTTGGGCAAAGAAGGAAAATATCAAATATCATCAACTCAAGAAGGAAATTCCTAATTTCATCAATTCCTACCATCCAAGGCCTCAACCCTACTTCAATATAAACTCATGTCTAGTTCATTATTGATCATTCCAGTCCAATTTTAAATTCCAGTCCAACTTTAAATTTCAGTTTATAGTTTAGTTTCTTTAGTTTTTAGGGCTGGAATCAAAACCTTTATTTTCTTGTATCTTTATTTTTCTGCACCTTTTTGTAATGCAATCTTTAATTTTTGTTTCAATCTTTATCTTAAATATGCTAGGCTAGATTCTTTATCAGATTCTAGGGTTTCTCCATTTGTGATACATGTTTTCATTTGAATTCTTCAAACCCTTTAATTAGTTTAAACTCTTTGATTTTATTTTAAAATCTATTTTCATTTGAAGGATCGAGAGATGAAGATTGGAATAGGTCTTTGTTATTAATTGAAGGACCGAGAGGTGAAAATTGATAATAGGAAGTGAGAGTTTAATACATTTGATTTTCTGTCCACTTGTAGGATTAATCTGATTTTTATTGAGATTGATTAACTTGTGTTTTTGAGACCGAGAGGAGATAATCACTAGTTAATAATCTAGGTTTTGACTGCCCAACAAAGGAGTTGATTCCACTTTACTAGATTATCCACCAAAAATATCTTTTATGGGTTTGAATTATTTGTTTCTTGCATGTTGATCAGATTGGTAGATTTCCCTAGGATCTATGCTTTCTTTTAATTGAATTTCTTTATAAGTTGTTTTCATAAAACCCAAAAAACTTTCAAATTTGGTTTTGCCCAAAACTTTGTATTGGTGAATTTTCGTGCAATTTCGAACTGCTCATTATTAAAAATTCTAAACCAATTACAAAAAAGGAAACCCTAAACACTTACTTTTACACATCTAGAAACATGTTTCAACCGTAAAAATTAACTTTTGAAAATGTTTTTTAGTTTGCAAATTTTCCAAATTTTGTAACGGTGAATTTTCGTGCACTTTCGAGCTGGTTATTTTTTGACAATTTTGAACTATTTACAACTACGGAAACCCTAAACACTTAGTTTTATACATCTAGAAACTGGTTTCAACCATAAAATAAACTTTTGAAGTAGTTTTTAAATTTGCAAATTTTCAAAATTTTGTACCAGCAAATTTTCGTGCACTTTCGAACTGGTCATTATTAACAATTCTAAACAAATTACAACAAAGGAAACCCTAAATACTTACTTTTATACATATATAAACATGTTTCAACCATAAAAATGAACTTTTGAAATCATTTTTTGGTTTACAAATTTTCAAAATTTCGTACCGGTGAATTTTCGTGCACTTTCGAGCTGATCATTTTTAACAATTTTGACCTAATTACAACCACAGAAATCCTAAACATTAGTTTTATACATCTAGAATCATGTTTCAACCATAAAAATCAAATTTTGAAATAGTTTTTAAATTAGCGAATATTCAAAATTTTGTACAGGTGAATTTTCGTGCACTTTCGAACTGCTCATTATTGACAATTTTGAACCAATTACAAGAAAGGAAACCCAAAAAACTTACTTTTATACATCTAGAAACATGTTTCAAACATAAAAATGAACTTTTGAAACCATTTTTTGGTTTGCGAATTTTTAAAATTTCGTCCAGTGAATTTTCGTGCTGGTCATTTTTGACAATTTTGACCTAATTACAACCACAGAAATCCTAAACATTAGTTTTATACATCTAGAATGATGTTTCAACCATAAAAATAAACTTTTGAAACAATTTTTAAATTTGTGAATGTTCAAAATTTTGTACAGGTGAATTTTCGTGCACTTTTGAACTGCTCATTATTGAAAATTTTGAACCAATTACAACAAAGGAAACCCTAAACACTTACTTTTATACATCTAGAAACATGTTTCAACCGTAAAAATTAACTTTTGAAACCGTTTTTTAGTTTGCGAATTTTCCAAATTTTGTAACAATGAATTTTTGTGCACTTCCGAGCTTGTCATTTTTGACAATTTTGAACTAATTACAACGGAAACCCTAAACACTTAATTTTATAGATCTAGAAACATGTTTCAACCATAAAAATAAACTTTTGAAACACTTTCTAAATTTGCGAATTTTCAAAATTTAGTACCACTGAATTTTCTTGCACTTTCTAACTGGTCATTTTTAACAATTCTGAACTAATTACAACAAAGGAAACCTTAAAAACTTATTTTTATACATCTAGAAACATGTTTCAACCATAAAAATGGTCTTTTGAAACCCATTTTTTGGTATGCAAATTTTCAAAATTTTTTAACGGTGAATTTTCGTGCACTTTCGAGCTGGACATTTTTTACAATTTTGAACTAATTACAACAACAGAAACGCTAAACAATTAGTTTTATACATCTAGAATCATGTTTCAACCATAAAAATAAACTTTTGAAACACTATTTAAATTTGCAAATTTTTAAAATTTTGTACCTGTGAATTTTCGTGCACTTTCGAACTGCTCATTACTGACAATTCTGAACAAATTACAACAAAGGAAACCCTGAACACATACTTTTATACATCTGGAAACATGTTTCAACCATAAAAAAGAACTTTTGAAACCATTTTTCAGTTTGCGAATTTTCTAAATTTTATATCGGTGAATTGTCGTGCATTTTCGAACTTGTCATTTTTTATAATTTTGAACTAATTACCACAATGGAAACCCTAATCACTTAATTTTATACATCAAGAAACATGTTTCAACCATAAAAATCAACTTTTGAAACAATTTTTAAATTTGCGAATTTTCAAAATTTTGTATTGGTGAATTTTCGTGTACTTTCGAACTGGTCATTATTAACAATTCTAAACCAATTACAACAAAGGAAATCCTAAACACTTAATTTTACACATCTAGAAACATATTTCCACCATAAAAATCAACTTTTGAAACCGCTTTTTAGTTGGCGAATTTTCCAAATTTTGTAACGGTGAATTTCGTGCTCTTTCGAGCTGATAATTTTTTTTACAATTTTGAACTATTTACAACTACGGAAACATGTTTCAACCATAGAAATAAACTTTTGAAACACTTTTTAAATTTACGAATTTTCAAAATTTTGTACCTGTGAATTTTCGTGCACTTTCGAACTGGTCATTATTAACAATTCTAAACCAATTACAACAAAGGAAACCCTAAACACTTACTTTTATAAATCTAGAAACATGTTTCAATCGTAAAAATTAAATTTTGAAATCATTTTTTAGTTTTCGAATTTTCCAACTTTTGTTACGGTGAATTTTCGTGCACTTTCGAGTTGGTAATTTTTTGACAAATTTGAACTATTTACAACAACGAAAACCCTAAACATTTAGTATTATACATCTAGAAACTTGTTTCAATCATCAAATAAACTTTTGAAACACTTTATAAATTTGCGAATTTTCAAAATTTTGTATTGGTAGATTTTCGTGCACTTTCGAACTGTTCATTATTATCAATTCTAAACCAATTACAACAAAGGAAACCATAAACACATAATTTTACATATCTAGAAACATATTTTAACCGTAAGGATTAACTTTTGAAACCGTTTTTTAGATTGCGAATTTCCAAATTTTGTAACGGTGAATTTTCGTGCACTTTCGAGCTGGTCATTTTTTGACAATTTTGAACTATTTACAACTACAGAAACCCTAAACACTTAGTTTTATACATCTAGAAACATGTTTCAACCATAAAAATAAACTTTTGAAACAATTTTTAAATTTGCGAATTTTCAAAATTTTGTATTGGTAGATTTTCGTGCACTTTCGAACTGGTCATTATTAACAATTCTAAACCAATTACAACAAAGGAAACCCTAAACACTTACTTTTACACATCTAGAAACATGTTTCAACCATAAAAATTATCTTTTGAAACCGTTTTTTAGTTTGCGAATTTTCCAAATTTTGTAACGGTGAATTTTCGTGCACTTTCGACCTGGTCATTTTTGACAATTTTGAACTATTTACAATTACAGAAACATGTTTCAACCATAGAAATAAACTTTGGAAACACTTTTAAAATTTGCGAATTTTCAAAATTTTGTACCTGTGAATTTTCGTGCACTTTCGAACTGGTCATTTTTAACAATTCTGAACCATTTACAACAAAGCAAACCCTAAACACTTATTTTTATACATCTAGAAACATGTTTCAACCATAAAAATGGTCTTTTGAAACCGATTTTTAAATTCGCGAATTTTCAAAATTTTGTATTGGTAGATTTTCGTGCACTTTCGAACTGGTCATTATTAACAAATTTAAACCAATTACAACAAAGGAAACCCTAAACACTTAATTTTACACATCGAGAAACATATTTCAACCGTAAAAATTAACTTTTGAAACCATTTTTTAGTTTGCGAATTTTCCAAATTTTGTAACTATGAATTTTCGTGCACTTTCGACCTGGTCATTTTTTGACAAATTTGAAATATTTACAACTACGGAAACCCTAAACACTTAG
The DNA here is from genome assembly GCA_026898455.1 of Plectranthus barbatus. Taxonomy (NCBI): domain Eukaryota; kingdom Viridiplantae; phylum Streptophyta; class Magnoliopsida; order Lamiales; family Lamiaceae; genus Plectranthus; species Plectranthus barbatus. The sequence continues at coordinate 5,697 of JAPKLW010006458.1, read as the reverse complement.
TTTTATACATCAAGAGACATGTTTCAACAATAAAAATAAACTTTTGAAACTCTTTTTATGTAATACCCCAAATCTATATTGATATTTTATGGATTTAATTTTGGGCCTTAGATAAAATTGCTTTTTTGGGCTTTTAAAATATTGAGGACTTATTATATTTTTATATGTTGGGCCTTTAGGGCTCTAAGCCCGATAAGCCACGAATTAAATTTGAAGCCGAACTCTAGTTGAATGGAGATGAACAAACTCTCTAGAATATAGTATTGATTGATACGAGTCTATAGAAATTTAGTTTACTCGATTTGAGACTCGTTTGGCCATATTAGTAATTATTCTTGTAAGTTATCAAATTAATAGAAATGAGATAAGTTATTATTATTATTATTATTATTATTATTATTATTACTCCCTCCGTCCCACCTCAATTGTCCCACTTTCCTTTTTCGTCCGTCCCACCTCAATTGTCCCATTACTTAAAAAGGCAACTTTTTCACACTCAACAATAAAATATTAATTCCTCTCAACTTACTTTACACTCACACTCCTTGGTTATTGTGCTCAAAGTCACCGGGATAATTCAGCCGGGACGGAGGGAGTATTATTATTATTATTTCCTCCCAACAATAATAAATATCAAATCCTTATCCTTACACCTCATTTTCTTTTTCCACCACAAAAATAGGTACGCTTTCTCCCTCTCTTCTCTCATTTTTCTTTATCCCCCCCTCATGTTGTCTCTCTTTTCTCCCTCCCCGGTGTCGGCGTTGCTGCCTTCCCATCTTCTTACTTGTGTGAGTTCCTCTCTTCATTCCCTATCTTTCCAACCGATTCATTTTTTAGAATTTTGAGTTTGTGTATCATAATTTTCAGATTTAAGAAGGAATTTAGACTCTAGTCTACCCAAATCCCTATTATTTACGCTTTGTTTTTATTTTCCTCCTTTAAGCATGACTAAATCTTGTATTATGGGGCTGATTTATTTAAATGATTTTAGTACTTCCTGTTGTAATTAAGTTATTTGGGTACTAATCTTTGGGCTGAGATGGTGTTTCGATTTTAGAGTTGATGTTTTTAATTTATTTGGTGGTTTAGAGTTGTGCCTTTCAAATAATAATTTATAACTAAATTTTCCAATTTGTGTTTTAAGTGTTGTGGTGTGCGTGAGTTGAGTGTGTGTGCTGGTGTGCGTGATTGTGTGTGTTGTGTGTGTCTGCGTGGGTGGTGTGTGTTTTGTGTGGTGTTGTGTGTCTGCGTGAGTAGTGGGGTGTGTGTTTAATTTGTGTTTAGTGTGTATTCTTTTAGTAGGTGTATTAGTTTTCTTAATTATTCATAGATTAGCTAGTACTTAATATATTTTCAAAGCTTTTGAGAGAAAATTAATTAAATTGTTATTGTTGTTGCAATGAGTTTTATTAAATTCTAAGATATATTTTTCTAATTTAAATGTTATTTCAGGAATAATTTCTAGATTTATTATACTATTCAATCAATTTCTATTATATGCTAATTAAGCATTTTAGCCCCATTTCATAATCATTTTTCCTTCCACTCAAGTTCTTATTCTTGAAATTCCTTCTACTTCGATTTTTTCTCCCATCGAGCTCCAATTATAGAAGCTTTAGTAGTTAAATTAGTCTTTATATTTTAGTTCGGTTTATATTTCGATCAGGTTGTTGAGACTTAGTTATATTTATGTAGGCCCTCCTCCGAGACAACAAGTTTAGGGTGTTTTCATAGAGAGTAAAGCTCCAGCTTTAAGCTAAGAGGTGGGTGATTTCTAAACCAACACGTGGCTTTCATTTTAAAACCGTGTTTATTTTATAAAATTCATGTCCATGTCAAGCATGCTCTCAAATGTTTTCAATATGCTATGGATTGTATGAACTCTAAGGATATCCGAATATGGCGCTTCGGTGCAAATATGGCGCTTCGGTGCAAATATGTTGCTTTCGGGCACAAATATATGTTATGATGTCATCACATTGAGTTCAATCCATTATGTTCTTCAAAAATATGTTATGGGCTTGTGATGCCATATGATATGTTAAATGTTTTAGCATGCAAAATCTTTATGACTGGACATTATTGTTTCAAGCAAATGGAAATGCCCACTGAGTGCCCTTTGCGCTCAACCCAAATATTTTTAAATATTTTCAGGTACATGACGAAGGTAGCTGCTGTGGTGGACGATGGGACCAATCCTTATACTTTTGAACAGTTGACTTATTCTATTGCCTTGTCTAGTCAACTTTTGATGTATATAATAACTCTTTTGTTGATAAGGAATTGGTCAAGCTTATATGATTGTATCTATGCTTCCGTTTATTAGAACTCTTGAACTTATGTCCTTGAATATTTTGTAATGGCCACCTGGTGCCCTTGATTTGAATATGATTGTTGATATCGAGAAAATATGTTCTATGTTTATTGGTTACTTTTAATTAGTCAATGTATTGATCCTTTTGTTGACTAATAAATGGCTGCACCAGTTTAAATAGGTCTTTTATGTTCTTGACACTTGATTGTTAATTGAATCACAATTTTTATATCCAGGTTACCATTAGTTCTTTGACTAGTCAAATGCATTTCTTATTTGACATTTTGACTAGTAAACTTCATACATACTTATTGTGATTCGTCCAGGTGTCAAATTGATATTAAAACCAAAAGAACTATTGCAGTTTTCTTTCTTTCTTTCTTTCTTTTGTGTCTCTTCGGTAGCGTCCGTATCCTACTTCTGGGTCGGGGTGCTACATTTTAAATTTGCAAATTTTCAAAATTTTGTACTGGTGAATTTTCGTGCACTTTCGAACTGGTCATTTTTAACAATTCTGAACCATTTACAAAAAATGAAACCCTAAAATCTTATTTTTATACATCTAGAAACATGTTTCAACCATAAAAATGGTCTTTTGAAACCGATTTTTTGGTTTGCGAATTTTCAAAATTTTGTACCAGTGAATTTTCGTGCACTTTCGAGCTGGTCATTCTTTTCAATTTTAAACTAATTACAACAACAGAAACACTAAACACTTAGTTTTATACATCTAGAATCATGTTTCAACCATAAAAATAAACTTTTGAAACACTTTCTAAATTTGTTAATTTTCAAAATTTTGTACCGGTAAATTTTCGTGTACTTTCGAATTGCTCATTATTGACAATTCTGAACTAATTACATCAGAGAAACCCTGAACACATAGTTTTGTACATCTGGAAACATGTTTCAACCATAAAAAAGAACTTTTGAAACCATTTTTTAGTTTGCGAATTTTCTAAATTTTGTAACGGTGAATTTTCGTGCACTTTCGAACTTGTCATTTTTGATAATTTGAACTAATTACAACAACAGAAACCCTAAATACTTAATTTTATAAATCTAGAAACATGATTCAACCATAAAAATAAACTTTTGAAACAATTTTTAAATTTGCAAATTTTAAAAATTTTGTATTGGTGAATTTTCGTGCACTTTCGAACTGGTCATTATTAACAATTCTAAGCCAATTACAACAAAGGAAACCCTAATAACTTACTTTTACATATCTAGAAACATGTTTCTACCGTAAAAATTAAATTTTGAAAGCATTTTTTAGTTTGCGAATTAAACAAATTTTGTAACGGTGAATTTTCGTGCACGTTCGAGCTGGTCATTTTTTGACAATTTTGAACTATTACCAACTACAAAAACCCGAAACACTTAGTTTTATACATGTAGAAACATGTTTCAACCATAAAAATAAACTTTTGAAACAATTTTTAAATTTGCAAATCTTCAAAATTTTGTACCCGTGAATTTTCGTGCACTTTCGAACTGGTCATTTTTAACAATTCTGAACAATTAGAACAAATGAAACCCTAAACACTTATTTTTATACATCTAGAAAAAAGTTTCAAACATAAAAATGGTCTTTTGAAACCGATTTTTTGGTTTGCGAATTTTCAAATTTTTGTACCGGTGAATTTTCGTGCACTTTCGAGCTGGTCATTTTTTACAAGTTTGAACTAATCACAACAACAGAAAGCTTAAACACTTAGTTTTATACATCTAGATTCATGTTCCAACCATAAAAATAAACTTTTGAAACACTTTTTTAATTTACAAATTTTCAAAATTTTGTACCGGTAAATTTTTGTGCACTTTCGAACTGCTCATTACTGACAATTCTGAACTAATTACAACAAAGGAAACCCTGAACACATACTTTTATACATCTGGAAACATATTTCAACCATAAAAAAGAACTTTTGAAACCATTTTTTGGTTTGCGAATTTTCTAAATTTTATAACGGTGAATTTTCTTGCACTTTCGAACTTATCATTTTTGATAATTTTGAACTAATTACAACAACGGAAACCCTAAAAACTTAATTTTATTCATCTAGAAACATTTTTCAACCATAAAAATAAATTTTTGAAACAATTTTTATACTTGCGAATTTTCAAAATTTTGTATTGGTGAATTTTCGTGCACTTAAGAACTGCTCATTATTAACAATTCTAAACCAATTACAACAAAGGAAACCTTAAACACTTACTTTACAAATATAGAAACTTGTTTCAACCGTAAAAATTAACTTTTGAAAACCTTTTTTAGTTTGCGAATTTTCCAAATTTTGTAACGGTGAATTTTCGTGCACTTTCGAGCTGGTCATTTTTTCACAATTTTGAACTATTTACAACTACGTAAATCCTAAACACTTAGTTTCATACATCTAGAAACTTGTTTCAACCATAAAAATAAACTTTTGAAATAGTTTTTAAATTTGCAAATTTTCAAAATTTTGTACCGGTAAATTTGGGTGTACTTTAGAATTGGTCATTATTGACAATTCTAAACAAATTACAACAAAGGAAACCCTACACACTTACTTTTATACATCTAGAAACATGTTTCAACCATAAAAATGAACTTTTGAAACCATTTTTTGGTTTGCAAATTTTCAAATTTTCGTACCGGTGAATTTTCGTGCACTTTCGAGCTGGTCATTTTTGACAATTTTGACCTAATTACTACCACAGAAACCCTAAACATTAGTTTTATACATCTAGAATTATGTTTCAATCATAAAAACAAACTTTTGAAACAGTTTTTGAATTTGTGAATGTTCAAAATTTTGTAAAGGTGAATTTTCGTGCACTTTTGAACTGCTCATTTTTGACAGTTTTGAACCAATTACATCAAAGGAAACCCTAAACACTTACTTTTATACATCTAGAAACATGTTTCAAACGTAAAAATTAACTTTTGAAACCATTTTTTAGTTTGCGAATTTTCCAAATTTTGTAACAGTGAATTTTGCTTAATTTATAGATCTAGAAAGATGTTTCAACCATAAAATTAAACTTTTGAAACACTTTTTAAATTTGCCAATTTTCAAAATTTTGAATTGCTAGATTTTCGTGCACTTTCGAACTGGTCATTATTAACAATTCTAAACAAATTACAACAAAGGAAACCCTAAACACTTAATTTTACACATCTAGAAACATATTTCAACCGTAAAAATTAACTATGGAACACCATTTTTTAATTTGCAAATTTTCCAAATTTTGTAACGGTGAATTTTCGTACACTTTCGACCTGGTCATTTCTTGATAATTTTGAACTATTTACAACTAGGGAAACCCTAAATACTTAGTTTTATAAATCAAGAAACATGTTTTAACCATAAAAATAAACTTTTGAAACACTT
>JAPKLW010006457.1:0-17333 GCA_026898455.1 Plectranthus barbatus | reverse complement strand
ATCCGAACTATTTAGACAAGATCAAAATTTAAATACGGGGTATTACACTAATATTCAAGTTTGGGGGTTTGATAAGCTCATAATTATACTCACTTATCTATATTTTTCTCCATTGTTTCAAGTGCTTTATGTTATGTTTTTACTTATTTCTGTGCATGAGTCTACTTTAGAGGGTGTTATGCCTTTGATGGGTGATTTTTGCAGGTTTTAGGCCAAATTCATTGGAAACCCGTACCGAAAGCAGATGATGTTCAAAGAAACAGTCACGAATTCTTCCACACGTGGAATATGAACCAATAGAGCATTGAAATAGAAAGATCTTTGAATTAGCTTTCCAATGCAACTGGAATCGGGTCAATCGGAGTTCGGAAGCAAAAGTTATGGCCAAAACCGTGAGACTGCGCAGACAGATGTTTCTGTGTTGAGAGACATGATTTGTGTCAACCGAAACAGAGGTCAAAACTCCGGAAACTTGTGATCTGCATTTCTGTCGACCGATAGAATTTGTGTCGATCGACACGGAGGCCCGAAAAGGCTGTTTTAGGCCTGTTTTGGCAGTTTTTGCTATTTTTTTCCCAATACTCAAATTAGGTCTTTTCCTCCCTCTATAAATATGAACTCTTAGGCACGGAAATTACACTGGTTTTTAGACTTCTTTTATGCATTATTACACTTTGAATAATTGAGCTTTGGAGTTTTTACAATACATTCAAGGTTCCTCTTTATTTGTAAGTCAATTAATTTAATGTTTTCTTCCATTCTAGTCATGATTTGTGGCTAGAACCCTAAACAGGTTCTAGGGTTATGATTTCTTTTCTGATGCATGTTAATTGATATCAACTTTTTGGCATGGTTTAATTCTATGATTTAATTTAATAATCTAGATCTTATCAAAAGAAGGACCGAGAGGTGAATTGAGATTTAGGTTTAAAGTTAATTAATCGAAGGACCGAGAGGTGAAGATTGTTAATAGGAAGAGAGAATTAAATATGTTTGTTTTCTGTCTCAAAAGGAAGAAACCTACATAGGAATAATTAGATAATTATGAGATTGATTAATTTGGTGTTCTTGAGACCGAGAGGAGATAGTCACTAATTAATAATCTAGGATTTAATTGTCTGACCAAGGAATTTAATCCACAAAAATATATGTTTTCCCCATTGCTGAGTTGATTGATATTTACATGTTGATGATTAGAATATCTGCCCTAGGATCTGTGCTTTTCTTTATTGTTTTCAAAACTCTTTAATTTCTTGCAATTGTTATTTTTAAATTCACAAACAAAAACCCTTTTCAAAATTGGTTCACTCAAACAGCGAATTGATAAACTGTGTCCAGTACATGAGATGACTTCGTTGCACTATCTCTGTGGGTTCGACTAGCTTTCGGGTTATTATAAATTTATTTGTTGCTGTATTTTTACAGCGTTTATCAGGTTCCCCCACAAAGAGGACATATAGCAAACACAAAACAGTAGGCAATGACAAAACAGTTAAAAACAAATTATTTTTTTATTTCATGCTTGATTTCTTTGAATAAAATATTATTTTGATTTTATTTTGGCCCACGATATAGAGGTAAAGAAAGTCCACCTTAGTTGGTGTGGTCACAGATGATTGCTCTAGTTGTCAATCCTTTCCTAGCCCTTTTCTATGACATAAGGAATACGAGTAAATCCTCAAAGGATAATAGATTATCTATGATTGAACACGACGCATAATTCTAGAAACAGAGGACAATCCAGCGGCTTGCTCCTCATCTTCTCCCCCAAACTTGATTTGGGGCATGCTCGAACCTGTGTAGCTGGTTTCGGATCTCAGTTTTATGGCTTTGCATTCCTTCTGATTCTTTCGGTTGACTTTGGTGGTGCTTGGCAGCTTTCCCGACGTGTGTTGCGCACCAAATGAGGTGGCAATCTGGCTGACCTGTGTCTCGATGATCTGCACGTGCTTTCCAAGCCTGTCCACCTTGGTATTGACCTCTGCTACCTCTTGCTCAATCTTTCCAACCCGGTAGTCGGAAGCCTTGATAAACTTCTATAGTACCTCATCAAGGCTCTCATTTTTCTTCTCCACGATCTCACCATTCTGCACATCAAAGTCTGGTGGAGGATGTTCGGCACCTTCCGGTTGAGCATAGGAAAATCCGGGATGAGCACTCAGGTGCAGTGTAGCATACCTGAATCCTGTAGGACATCTATAATGTACTTAGTTTGAGTGAGGAAGATACCCTTGACAACTCCATTCGTAGGAACTGAACCAAGATCCTTGACGGTGAATGCTTTGTGTAAGTGATTTTTAACCTCATTCACAACTTTTAAACTGGACCCTGTGATGATCACATCATCTACATAGACCAGCAGAAAAATTGAGCAATCAACCGTGGAATAAGTGAACAAGCAATGATCATGTCCAGACTGTATAACCATACGCCACAAGTTTTGCTGTGAATTCCATATTCCAATGTCTTGAGGCTTGTTTCAGCCCATATACTTATAAAGCTTACAAACCTCACCACTCCCAACTTTAGTGTATCCAGATGGAGGTAACATGTAGATTTGTTCATTCAAATAGCCGTGTAGAAAAGCATTGTTTACATCTATTGGATGTCAACACCAGTCAAAAGTTGTTGCAATAGCAATCAACAATCTTACACTCATAATTATTGCCATAGGTGAGAACATATCTTATATCCTTTTTGTGCTACTGGATATCCAACAAATTAACTAGCCATGGACTTACTGTCTAACTTATCATGATGAGGAAGCTTATTTAGAACAAATGCAAGACATCCAAACACCTTGAGAAAGGAATAATTAGGTGGTTTGTATGGAGAATGGTGTAGAGTACCTTCCAGGATATGATGGGTGAGGGAATTCGATTAATCAAATAAGAGGCAATGAACACTGATTCTGCCCAGAAACATTTAGGTAATTTGGATTTGCTTAGGAGAGCTCTAGCAATTTGAATAAGAAGCCTATGCTTTCTCTCTACAACCCCATTATGCTGAGGGGTATAAGAGCAAGTCCTTTGATGGATGATTCCAAAGTTTTGAAACAAGTTTTGACATTGGTGGTTGACAAATTCACTACCATTATTAGTTCTTATGACTTTGACAGGTTTACCAAATTGTGTGTGGGCATACTTGATGAAGGTTTCTATGATGGAAGGGACTTGAGTTTTAAATTTCAAAATGAAAGTTCAAGTGCATCGACTAGAATCATCCACAATAGTTAAGAAAAATTGACAAGTGACAACCATCCAAAGATTTGACTCTATAAGGTTCCCATATATTCATATGTAAAAGCTCAAAGCAATCATGACTCTGGAGACTGATGTTGTTTGGAAACAATACAAACATCACAAAGATAGTTCGCTGCAAGAAGAAAGTAAAGGAATTCAAGTCTTAAATGGGTACAAACCCTTATTGGAAGGATGCCCTAGACTACTGTGCCACAAACTAACACGTACGGCTAGAGATGGCTCATTAAGGACAGGCAGGGGCGGAGGCACGTTGGAGCTCGGGGGTCACATATATTTTTTTAAACTTACATATATGTGTGTTAAAAAAATTTGGAATTCATAACTTATAGATAATGAATGTTCACCACTGCATTACGAGAGGAATTACTATCATGTATTCATTCATTTTTTTTTCTTCTTCTTCTCTTCTCTTTCATTCATTTTTTTTTTCTTCTTCTTCTCTTCTCTTTCTACCTTACAAAGAATTGAATGAACTTGAAAAATTATACGGATTATTTTGCCTTGGCCATTAGATTTTACTTTTTAAATTTATTTCAAAATTAAAATGCTCAAATGAATTATGAGCGTACTTTTAGTAAAATACAAATATCATAGAATAAATAAAAATATTCCCCTAATATGAATGCTAATCTTTTTGTTTTTTTTTTCATAAACCAAATTAATATAAATGTTTGAACGTATAAAAAAACCTTCCACAAAGCAGCAATTCATCCATCTAAATAGAACTGCATATTTTAATTCCCTGTACAATGTGAGAGATAGAGAGAGATGAGAGAGAATAAATGGAGCAAGATAATAAAAATAAAACACACCACTTCATGTCATGGTGATTTATTGAACAAAACTTCGCCGATGATAGAAACTGGATGTTTTCTTATTCTAAGTAGTAATATAAGTATCGACATATGTAGATTGAAAAACTGTCCGTGTAGGAAGAGAAGCAAAAACAACCGGCTTCATGGATTCATTTGGAACATCAAACAAACTCTTTTCTGTTTTGGTTTTCATTTGTACAACTTTTCCAGCTCATCTTTAAACTTGGCCTTCAATTGCTCCCTCTTCAATTTCAGTGCTGCAGTAACCAGACCTGATTCCGGAGTCCACGGTTCTGCCACCAACGCTATCTTTGCCGGAAGTTCGAATTTGTCCAGTTTTGCTGCTTTTCCTACCTGTAATATTATTTGCCACAGGCATAAACCCCAAACATCTCCAAACTTAGAAAATAAATGGATACAAATAACTAGGCAGAGACAAACCTTGGCTAGTGATTGTTGAACCTCTTTCTTAGCTTCCTCCTTCTCACACAACTCCGAGATATCACTGAACTTAATTCCAGATTCATTAGCCCAGCCCTCAAGGACTTGGCGAGCAGGTACGACTAGGGCAACACAGAAGTTGTGGAACGGATCTGCATACACCATGATGTTCTCTACGTAATTGCTTGATGACAGTGCAGCCTCAACCTGCAAGAGCGTCGGTATTGATGAGGAAACATCTCATAAACAGGAAATAGGAGTAGCAGCATTATGTCTTAGATCAGATTCAGCACCTTCCCAAGTGAGATGTACTCCCCATGTTGAAGTTTCACAATGTCTTTCTTTCTGTCTATAATCTCAAGGCATCCATCAGGATGAAACCTCCCAACATCACCGGTATAGAACCAGCGCATGCCTTTCTCATCAACCTGTGCCAGCAAAATATCACAAAATTAAAAGAAGAAAAGAGTAGAAGCATTGTCAAGTCACCTAGAATAAGTTTGCACCTTGTATACTTCAGCAGTTTTGGCTTCATTGTTGAAATAACCAGCGCTTACACTTGCCCCACCAATAACAACCTCTCCCCGAGGCATAGGCTTATCCGATGTTGTGTAACCACCTTCTTCCCAAGAAACAAGCTGCAGGAAATGAGCACCAAATGTATATCAGGTTGGTCAAACATTGTAACAAGATTTCCAAAATACTTCTTGGACTCAAAACACTAAGCGCTTCCCGCCTCAATAAATTTCTAGACAAGATTGTTTCTGAAACTGATGGATACCATAAGTTTAAGCACTGTTTCAGTAGTTTGGACTTTGGAGAAATAATGTATTAAATGCAGAATTGTGAAGAACAATAAGAGGGATATAACCACAAGGTACACATCAAATGTAAATTGCTAACAAGGGCGAAAAAGATGTTGCTTTATTACCTTGATGTAGCAACAAGGAAGTGGAGGGCCAACACGGCCAACAGAAATGTCATCCGACTCAGAAAAAGCAGCTCCAGCACATGTTTCGGTCAGGCCATACCCTTGACCAATGGGAGCTCTACAAAATAGGAGTAACATGTAAGCCAATGATAATGAAAACAAGTTACAAGTTAGTAGTGAAGCAAATTCACGTCTCCTCTCTAGAATCTTAAACTAGCATTTAAATTACCCAATGCAAATGTTGATAAATCTTTGTGTATCCCCAGATAAAGGAGCTCCTCCACAAAGCATAAACCTGATTTTTCCTCCAAGGATTGACCTGATCTTATTAAAAATAATTATATCCCACAAGTTAGCTTCAAATCCCCATGCTCCAAACCAGCTTCCTTCAATAGCGGCCAGTCGGCGACCATAAGCAATGTTGAAGAGTTTCTTCACAACACCTCCTTTTTCATCAACCTAAGACATACAAAAAAAAAAATCAAGTAACAGAGTATCAGGAACTATTTTGTTGCTCCATACGCTAATGATTCCAGAGGCAAGAAAAATGCACAGCTAGATGACCTTCTTCAGAACTCCATCCCTAACACGGTCAAGTATAGCAGGAACTGCAGCCATTAACGTAGGCTTTAAAGCAGAAGCATCTCCCATGGTTCCCTTTTTAATTTTGTTCGATGTGTCTGTCAATGTCAGTGGTGAGCCATAGCCAATCGCAACACCTGCTGTTATCATTACAGTCTGCGAAAAATATCAACTTAAAATTTGCTAAAATGTTCACTCTTGACCATTTAAAGACAATGAAAATAGCATATTACCTCAGCAGCTAATTCAAAAACATGAGCTAGGGGCAAGTATGCCAAATAGAAGTCCTTGCTTCCGATTTCAGGGACCACTGTCATAACTGCTGCAGCAGTAGCTACAATATTGCCATGAGTCATCATAACTCCCTACAATATTAAATCGGAGACCGTTTAGCTGCAACTGTCTAGGCGAATATTAATGTTATGAGATTGCTTAATGATAAAAAAACAATTTCAAATTTGGAAGTAACAATAATGCAGAAAGGAAAATTCAATGAAGTCTTGCGTCACAGCTTTGCAATGGTTTCTAATTCTGAAAACCTTCCTTTTTTATGTCTCTCCAACTTTGCGTCCATTATACACCAAAAATATAATTTGGACAGTGACTGGTCAATGTTTAAGTACTTTACAAACTACTTTTTCTATTTTCATTTTATTAATGAATACCATGAGTTGGAAAAGAATAAGAAAACGCTGTATCAAAATAACAAGATTTGCTGGTGTGGCAACCTGACCAAAAGATGAGAATCACTGTATTCATGCACCAAACCAAATGTTATTCAACACCATGCTCAAGAACAGATAAGCAGTATAAATCAAACCTTTGGAAGGCCTGTGCTTCCACTTGTGTACATTATGACAGCAATATCTTTCTTGATTGGCAAATTAGCATTTGCAGGATTACTTCTTCCAAGTTTTTCCACCTCCGTAAAGGGGGTAACCTTATAGTTATTCATTTCACTGATGACACTGGAATCACTGGAAGAGTCTTCGTCATCAAAATAAATGATGTCTCTAATGCTTGTCAGGCTTGATCGAATTGCAGCCAACTTCTTCAATTGCTTCGAGTCACAAATCACAGTTGAAACTTGAGTCTGTAAAATAATAATAAATATGAGTATTTCACTTCGTATAAAGATTCATTTCAGGAGCAATTGATCTCAATAAGTTATTAGTGCTTTGCCAAAGCAGTAAAGTAGAAAGAAAAAACAAAGTAAACAAGAAGAATAATCTGCAACTGAAAATAAAAGGTAAGGAAGCCACCTCATTTAATGAGTGAATCAGGGCTTCTTCTCCTAAAGAAGCATAGATGGTGACAACAGTGATGTTCTGCCGGAAGCATCCCTGTGCTCAAGAGAAACAGAATAATATCAATAAAAGTAACAGAGAGATGTCCATATTTTCAAAAAAATAACTTCTTACATGAAATGCAATGAGCCACTCTGCTCGTGTATCAGAAAAAATAGCAGCACGGGTGTCAACATCATGCCCTAATTTAACAATACCAGAAGCGAAGTTGCATACACGATCAAATATCTGCCCATACGTTTCCCACTGGTACTCACCCAAATGATACTTCTCGAATTTTCTACCATCACTTGCTGTAACAATGTCTTTTGCAATTACCTTTCTTGTACCAAGAAACTTCTGCTGCGAATACTTTTTGCTTGCCTGCTCAAACAGTGCTGCCACGGTTGTGGCCCCTTCCCAAGGAACCTCAACTAGTTTGAGTGATCTAGCATTGCGCATTGCAAAGCCTGCCTCACCACCAACTTCAACAGGAACTGCTCGCTGCTTCAGCTTTCTCCGACCTCCAAGTACCACAGCAAGGAGGATAGGTAAAACTACGGCAACTATGACAGCACAAGCAACTCCATACGTTCCATTATCTTTGACCATCGATAAGAAATTCCCATTTCCAAGATTTGTCATGGTGTTCGTTTCAAGTAACTACCCTCGTACTCTCTTCACATAATAACCACGAAATCCGATGTTGGTAACTAATTCCTGTGCAAAGAAAATCGACTAAAGCTCAAACACAGACGAAATAAGTACCGAGAGATGTAGGAGCAACACAAACATGCACGATAATCCACATCAGTAAGACAGAGCGAGATGTCATGAAAGCAAACCAACTCAACATCCAATCTGCATCTTCTACACAATAAATTCCTGACCATCACTTTAAATGAGCCAACGAGATCATCGCAATACAGCGGTAATCATCCAAGCATTTCTACACATTTGAAATGACAAATTCGGAACCAAATATCACAAAGAAGCTATTGACCGCACTTAACTAGCAAAGAAGTCCCACATTAAAATCTTAATCTCAAGTCATCACAATTCACAAGTCAAATACCGCTCGAAATCCGAAGGCAGAAAAACGCAGGGAAAAATATCATCAGCCGACAAATAAAACAATATATTCAACCAACATCAATTCGCGGTGGGGGAACAAAGTGGATCACACGAAAACATAACAAAAACAGAATAAATGAAAGAGCGGCTCTGATCATACGATTGAAACAAGTATCCAGGAAATTAACCTTCTTTCAGGATTTGGAGGCTCTGATTAGCTTAGGAAGGATTGAGGTCTACTCGATCGAGCAAATTTAGGAAAGCTACGCACTATTGTTCTTATTCTAAAGCAATCGTAGAGTAGTGGTATTGAAAATGTGGGTGCTACAAATGCACTATATTATGTTTTTGATAACTGCATTATGGCCCCAAAACTTTATTTTAATCAGTTATGATCCCCGGTATTATATCTCTTATTGCATAAACCCCCCCTGATTTAGGACGCGAGAACATCGTATAATAAATTGCCTCATCCGATAATCTTGGAATGATAAATGATACATTATTAATTAATTACAACTTTCGTAGAAATTAGACACGTGTAATGAGTGATGCGTGTGTTATCCAAGGTTTTTTTCTCTCTTTACAACGCAAATAACTCAATGTCAATATTTAACAAAATTTTAAATAAAATTTTAATATTATATATATTAAAAAATATTAATTAAAATTTCTTTTTCATAATACTTTTTTAAAAAAAATTACAAGGGTGTGCTTTTAAATTATTAGAAAAAAAACATCAAATATGAAAATAATTCTTATTATTAAAATACTCTAAAATTGTAACATGAACCAATTGAGTATATAAGAAATTAATATTACAATATCCTTCTTAGGATATATTGGTAAAAACGTCTTTAACTATAATTAAGAGATTATAAGTTGGAGATTCTCAAAAATATTTGAATATATAAGTATAAATTAATATAACCCATTTAAAAGAAAAAAATAAACCACTTAAAACTTATCCCTAGATAAATATTATCATGTTCACCGCAAACACATATTTAATATGCTCACAATTGATATAACAATAAGTTAAAAGACGCGAGAATAACTAAAATTGTACATCATCAACATTATATTGTAAAATCAACTCGTAAGTATTATTATCAAATATCGATGAGCATTTGAACATTTAGGAAAATATCATAGCCTATGCCGTATGTAAAGAAAATAATCATTGACGTAAAACAAGAACATGCAACAAGTAACAGATAACAGAGCTCCGAAGTAGTGCTAATTGTCGGTGCTTATAAAACATATTTACATAGAATCGAATCATCTATAGTATAATAAGATTGGTGATAATACTTTCCATCATCAAGAAAAATAAGCAATAATGGGGTATATGTAGCTAGGCATGGAGTAGTTAAAAGGATATTCGTCAGTAGTTTCTCAGCCATTCATAAATCCATGAGAGCAAATGGTGAGAATATGAGCAGAATGCAGGACAGTAGACGACTATATCGATCCACGTTTAGCAGTTTCCTCGGCGCGGGTGAGTGCATTTGTGAACACATCTATAGTCCAGTCCTTAACATCTTCCTGCAAAATTGCAATCACACCATTGGAATAGTTCTATCATGAATGCGTGATGTTGGTAAGTTGAATCCATGAACAAGGAAAGAAGTGAGGCAAATAATGTCTAGCAAATAGCAATATGTTTGGAAGAAATTGGAACACTTAAGAAAAGCAACAAGGTTTTGCTAAGGATATTTCATTTAGTAGAACTAGTATCCAGTAAAAGTAAATCCATACCAGCAAATCCATGAACTTATATTGTCGGAGGTTCTTGCTTTGAGCTTGATATATTTAATTTTTCAAATTGAGCAATAATGCAAATGGAAGAGTTTATGATCCAACACAAAAGGCATTAAAATTAAAACAATTCAAATGATATCCAATAGGGTGTGTCCGAAGACAGGCAAATGCCAATTATTCCCTAAAAATACAACCATGAAAAACAGAAATAATAATGATTGCACACTTTTATCATTAATTTTTTTTAAAATAGAGATAACATCAGTGAGCAACAAAATTCAAGATTTTGTATGGATGGATTATTTAAGTAGCTCATGAGCTAGAGGAGGTCTTAAAAGTTCAACACTGATGGTCATGATATTTAGAAATAGCTAGTGTCAAGTGTAAACTAGTGAGATTTCATTATGGTGTCAAATCTTGCCTCATCAGCAGCTCACTCAGCAATCATAGAAATATATAAATAAACGGCAAGAAGATAATAATAACAAGCTTAATTTACCGCGCACAGAGGTTCCCCAGTTCGTATTTTTGCATTTGGACGAGCCAGTGTAGATTCGAATGGTGTCTTAGGCCGCACTTCTCGCATTTTTTCCCACTCCTCTCGAGTGAGCATTCTGACAGTTCCCTGACCCTCAGGGGCATTCTTTATCTTTTTCTCAAGTCGCTCTTGGGCATTTGCCTCATCCAGCTGGAATCATACAAATTCACTTATGTTGAATAATTCAATAGCCATTCACAGAACATTTCAATGGAAATTCTGGAAGAAAAAATTCTCCCATGTAAAACATCATTTGTCAGGTCAAACCCATAACATTATAAAAAATATTTCTTGTGGAAGTCAAATAAGATGCCACTTGCAATAATATTTTAAAGAGAACTTATAAAATCACAAATGCAAGACAATTTCCCAAAATTAAGCTTTAACACAATCGTCCTTCTAGCAAATCAAGACCTGAAACTATTAAAACCTGATGCTGCTCTCTCAGGGGTTAAGAAATTTAAAGAGCATTTTCAGAAGTAGTGTAATATATACAAGCTTTATGACAGATCTATATAGTCAAACTGAATCGTCAAGGCTTATTATATATCAATTCAAGGACAATGAACTTAAACAATACCATCATCAGGATCTTTGCAAAGAGGGCAGTCCCAACAGCTGTGAGTATCAATGGCATGGTTGCTGTATCAAGCCAGGCTTTTGATTCAGGAACATCCACATATAGATCATCTCTTTTGGGATGTCTTCTTTTTCTCTTATTCTCTAACTCAGAAACTTTTCTTTTCAAGGTGTCACTCGGACGATCATGGGACAGTTTATGCAACTTCCTGCAGATCTGATAAAATGCCTGACGAACTCCGTGCATTTTTAGAAGGCTCACTTATCAAGTTGATTTCGATGGAAATAGAGAACTTGAAATATCATGCGCCTAGATCTTGGCACCTTCCTGACATATAGTTGGAGAATAGAACGATGAAGTCTACCTGGAAAGAGAGGTACTTCCAGATAAGATCTTTCCTATTCTTCTGAAAAGTATAATACAAAAATAAGTGGCCAGGCCTAAAATGGGAATGACAATTGCTTAATTATGGGTTAAGTTGAAGACGTACGCAGCTTATCAACAAGTACCAATGGAAGACTACCAAATAGAATTTCCCAATCTTCACGAAGGTAAAACTAAAAGGCCTGGTTTCAAATAGACACTGATACTCTTTTGAGTGAAACAAAAAGACATTAGGTGATTATTATGACATATGAATTAAGAAGATTTTCCACCTCAATTACCCGATTATCACCTGCAGTCCAATGAGTGAAGGTAAAGTCATTTGTTACTAAAATTGTGCAAAACAAGGAAATCTTGCCCTCTCCTAAATATGGAGGTGTGTTGCAGACTTAGTTTAAGTAAGCGTGAGGCGAGCAGAGGCGACAAGGGTGAGAGGCGTGAGGCGACTCAGAGCGACAAGGGTGAGAGGCACAAGGCGACCCAAGGCAAGGTGAGCGCCTCAAAGACCCTTTAAAAAATAATATATAAAAACCATATGTATATATTATTAATTACTCAAACATTAATTATCAAATAAAAATTATATATATCATGTCATTAAGCAAATACTTTATGAAATATAGCAAACATAATAGATTAAAAAATCAAAATTCAATGCAATTGGAGCATAAGATCAAAACTTAATCCTAAAAAAATTAACTAAATATGAGTTGAACAAGCTGCAGTCTTCACCCATCACAGCTCACAATCACAAATCACTGATCTAATCAAGCACGCATAATCATCAAATCGAAATAAAAATCAATGCAGATCCAAGTTTGCATCACTCAGACAACTAGCCACACACAAAAACTCAGTAAAAAAAATTACCCCTTCTGAACTTTGCAAGGGCATGATAAGGAGTGTTGGTGTGAATCAGTAACCCCTGATCAAAATGTTCTTAAACATGCTAAGTGCAATTTTTTCATCTCATTTAGATCAAAATGTCAACAGGAACCAAACTAAAACGAACTCCACATCATGGAATGATTTGATGAAAAAAAACATAACCAGGGCAACAACCAATCAACTTGCAAATTGATAGCTTCAATCCAATAGTTTAATCAAGACAGAAACACCAACAACACAAGCCATCTTACACTAGGGAGAAATTTGTAGGGGTAGCAAACAGCAATCTGCATGTGGCAAATAATCAACGCCATATCATAAAAAGGGCAAATAGGCACCTGATAGGGACTCCGGTGGGAGGGGCGGCGCAGTCAGAGGGCTTGAGGGGAACTCACAGTGAGATGGAAGATGGGGCGCCGGTCGTAGGGAAAAGAGGGGACAGGAGCGCCGGCGAGGGGGCGACGCAGGCGTGGTGGGTGTGTAGGGTAGGGAACGATACGAACCTACTTAAATGTTTTTTAGAGTGTTTATATTTTTTGTTCTTTAATATCAAACTAATTTTTTCTTTATTATATAAAATTAATATTTAATTTTTGCTTACTACTTAGAGCAACCACAATCATCCATTTCTGGCTTAGTGTGCCATATCAATATTTATTTTTAATTATATTATATAATATTTATTCACTTAATAATTATCTAATATACTACACATATTATGTTCTTTATTTATTTTTATTGATATAGATAAATAAAATATAATAACTAATTAACTAATTACATTAAACTATTTAAATAATTAAAGTTTATTAAATTACTTAAATTATAAATTTTCCGTGCAGTAACATTATTTTCTATTTGAATTCATATTTTCTCCACCCCAATTATTGTCAAGAAAAATTTACAATAATGAGTATTGGACAGTTTATTTGTGAAAATATAGTCAAAAACGCACCACACCTAAAATTAAAATCGGGTCAAGTTATACTTGTTCAAGTTGACTCTGTAGTAATACGATCAGCTAAGCCTTATTTGGCCACTCCAGGAGCAACTGTTCATGGCCACTATGGGGAAATCATGTACGAAAGAGATACTTTAATTACATTTATATATGAAAAGTCGAGATCTGGTGATATAACCTAGGGGCTCCCAAAAGTAGAACAGGTGTTAGAAGTGCGTTCAATTGATTCAATATCGATAAATCAAGAAAAGAGGGTTGAGGGTTGGAACGGACGTATAACAAGAA
This sequence comes from Plectranthus barbatus, assembly GCA_026898455.1. Classification (NCBI taxonomy): domain Eukaryota; kingdom Viridiplantae; phylum Streptophyta; class Magnoliopsida; order Lamiales; family Lamiaceae; genus Plectranthus; species Plectranthus barbatus. The sequence goes on along the minus strand of JAPKLW010006457.1, from coordinate 3,541 downwards.
TTCTTGGAATGTCGTGGGCATTCTTGATTGGTGCTGAGCTAACTATAGTGCAAAGTCGTATCTCTTTGCTAATAAGATCCAAAAGGTTTATCGATTCCAAGGAGTGCAGATTCATAATAGGCATATAGAAATTATTGTACGTCAAATAACATCAAAGGTATTGGTTTTAGAAGATGGATTGTCTAATATTTTTTTACCGGGAGAACTAATTGGATTGTTAATTAATTAATTAGAATAGCTTGGATTCTACATTCAATAAAAAATTTAATAATAAATAATAATAAAACTTTAAATGAATCAATAATAGTTGGAAGGTGTGGCCAAATTAGGATAATTTTTGTGAATGAAATGTAATCTGAAAAAAAGTATGCGTTATAAACTGAGTTTCAGTTTACACTTTATTTTGATGTTTTGGTGTGTCAAAAATTACTTTAGCTTTAAGTTTCTAGTATATTTCTTCATGTAATCCTTGTATAGGATATACCGAGTTGTAATAGAAACTAAAAAACTGAAGTTGAAGATCGAGCCAACAAGAATCAAATTTCAGAATTTGAACCTTGAAAAGAGCTCGAGATGTTGTAGTCAAATTCCAAAACTTAAAGTGAAGATGCTAAGGAACTTGAAACTTAAAATGTCCAGAAACCCAGTTTTCTGGAAACTGAGTTTTCACTGAAGAGAAGTTGAAACACGTGAAACTCAAGAAGTCAAAAGGAATCCGAGTGGAGCTCAAAGTCATATCGAAAATTTCTTAAAATGTCGATCAACATTCAGTACCAAAAAACTTAAGTCTAAGTTCCTCGAACTGAAACTGAGTCTGACAAAAACAGGTGAGAATTACACTGTCAAAAACAGATCTCAGAGTAGAGCAGGGCAAACATAAGAATAGCTATCATTGGATGACCCAATCTTTGTCTCTAATGGCTGGATTCTTGTCTCTAACGAACAGAATCCAAATGATCGTCCAACCTGGCTATAAATAGGAGACAACCTCTACAAAAACAGATATCTTAATCTTAAGAAAAGCTAAGCCGAAACTATGTCCAAAAGTTCACTCAAAAGCTCTCGAAAGTTCTCTACATTTCGTGTTTGAACACGAGGTTTAGCATCCTTGCTCAAGCTAATCATTCTGTGTATCTGTCTAAGTGCACGATGCTCAAGCTCTCCAAGCTATCAACTTGGTGTTTATTACTTTTCAAGTAATAAACACAACAGTCAGTATTCTACTCTGGAATATTGATTCCGACGGGCTTTACCAACAACCTGAAGTTTTGGGAAGAACCACAACATCCAATCATCCAGATTGAAGGCTACGGAGTGCGTCCTCACTTAAGTTCTGAAGAACTAGCATATCAAGTTTTCTGGGCAAGTGACCTAGCAGACCGAAGGACGGAGGTTTCCGACGGGCTAGCATAGATCGCAAGAAGCTCTGTAATCTGAATCTTAGTGGATTCCCGATTAAGTTCGGAAGAGTGGACCTAGGACTTAAGACTCCGAACCACTATACAATATCCTGAGTCGATTTATTGCTTTCTTTATGTTTCTACATATTAAGTTTTCGTACTTATTTGAAATCTTCAATACTTTCTAAGTATTGAAGTGTATACTTGAAAACTTAAACTTACTTTGAGCTAAAGTGAGTTTTTCGTAAACTGAAAACTAAAACTGACATTCAATTTCTAGAAGTGCAAGATCTTTTTAAACATCTGCTACATACAAACATCTCTGATTTCGGGGACCAACAAGTGGTATGAGCGGCAGTCAGTCCTTATAAGTTGGTCGTTGTTGAATTCTCTTAGGACCAGATCCATTTTCCTAGCACATGTTTCTTGTTGACTTAGCTCAGGTACTTAAAGATGATGAACGTTGTAAAGCTTCCCAAGTATTCTGCCAAGAAGTACAACGTATGGAAGAAAAGATCTCTTATCATGCTGAAGAATATCCATCCCGAGATGACTGAAGTAATAGCCAACGGACCACTAAAGATCATGAAGATCGATACTCAGTTTGGAGGAGCAGATGGTTCGGAGATCATTGAGAAACCATACGTAGAGTGGACTTCTGAAGACAAGCTCGTGCTTACTTGGATCCCATGGCGTATGAGCTGGTCCTGCAAGCCCTACCAGAGTCCTATGTTGAAAAGGCATTGGAGTACGACAATGCCAAACAAGTAGACATGGCCACGGGCCGGTTCCGGGCCGGAATCGTCGGTTCGGCGGTTCCAGAAACCAGGGCCCTGAACCGGCCCGCCAAATGAAGGAGACAGTTCCGATTTTCAGCCCGGAACCGGCGATTCCGGGTCAACCCGGTTCCGGGCCGAACTAGTGGTTCAGCCGGTTTTTTATTTTTTTAAAAAAAAATTTAAAATGTAAATAAGAGATTTCGAACCTGTGACCTCTATGAAGTTTAGAGATCACTTATCCACTAGGCTACTAATCCTCTGTTAAAATAAATTTGATCAAAAAAATATAAAACTATTACCTTTATAAATCTATTATAATTATAATGTAAAATATGTTATAACTTATAAGTTATAATATACAATAATATTAATTAAATAAATATATTGATTTAAATTATTGTTTATTATTTACTTGATATTCTTGAAGCTTTTATAATAGTACAAATAATGTTCAACTAAAATAATATGATATACTATGCATTTTTTCAATACTTAATATTAAAATTAGTAACATTATTATAAGTTTAGATTTGTTATCTATTAATTGTTAAATAATAAGATTTTAATGACATATATTATCATTTGTTATAATATAACCTTTGAGTTAAATTAGTATGTATGAAAATTGAAAACCTCTTTAATTCTTTGTGTATTCATTTTATTTTTTTAGTCCAATCTTTGTATTAAATCGTATAGTTGTAAACTAAATAACATTTAATTAAAATAATATTCTTAAAAGTTAGTATAAATAAATATGATATATTACCCATTAATCTAAGATTTACTTTTAAGTTAGTAGCAATCTTAAAAGTTTATATTCATTATGAATCAATCTATTGTTATGTGAGATATATTGTAACTTATAAGATGCAATAATATTTTAACAATCATATTCATTGGTTTGAAATAATATTTGTCAATTATATATCCTATTTAAGGATATTATCATTGTTTAGTAATATATATGAAATATTGAAAAAATAAGAATTACTTATAATAATCTCGTATTTATGGATCTTATATATTTAACAATAATTTTTAACCAACAGAGGTGTTGTGGTTCAATGGATAAGTACTCAGGAACTTAATGTGAGGTTGAACTTACAACATCTAAGAACTTAGAGATCATTTATCCACTAGGCTATTAATCATCTTTCGTTGTAAAGATTATAATTATAATTGACTTGAAAGTTGTAAAGATAATAGATTAATCCATTTTAGAATAATTTTTACAACAAAAGAGGATAAGTAGCCCAGTGGATATATGATCTCTAAGTTGATTTAAATTATTATTTATTATTTACTTGATAATCTTGAAACTCACACAATAGTACAAATAATGCTCAATTAAATTAAATATGA
>JAPKLW010006456.1:0-17339 GCA_026898455.1 Plectranthus barbatus | reverse complement strand
AGCAAATTATCAATGCATGTGCTACTGAGGTGAGAAGTTTTATCTTGACAGAAATTGGAGACAAATGGTTTTCTCTTTTAATTGATGAAGCTCGTGATAGTTCAGTGAAGGAGCAAATGTCGATTGTTTTGAGATTTGTGAATAATCAAGGGGTAGTGATAGAACGGTTTCTTGGAGTAGTACATGTTAGCGACACTTCTGCACATTCTTTGAATAATTCTATTCATGATTTTTTTGCAAAGAATGGATTGTCAATGTCGAGAGTTAGAGGTCAAGGTTATGATGGAGCCTCTAATATGCGTGGAGAGTTTAATGGACTTAAGGCACTAATTTTAAAAGAAAATGAGCGTGCACACTACATTCATTGTTTTGCTCATCGGCTTCAGTTGAATGTTGTAGCTAACGTAAGCCAAAATGGATATGTGTGTAGTTTTTTTGAATATCTTTCAATGATTGTGAATGGAGCTTCATGTAAAATAAGAGATGATTTGAGGCACATACAATACGATGATCTTGTAAAACGTATAGAAAGTGGTGAGCTTCATACGGGAAGGGGAATGAACCTAGAAATGAGTTTAGCTCGAGCTGGTGATACTCGATGGGGTTCACACTTCAACACAATTGCACGACTTTTTGATTTGTGGAATCCAGTTAAAGAAGTGTTTCACACTGTGTTTGAAGATGACAATGATTTGAAGAGTCGAGGTCTTGCTCTTGGTTTGATTGATAAGATGGAAAGTTTTGAATTTGTGTTTATTGGTCAATTCATGAAACACTTATTAGGAATGACAAATACACTATCACAAGTGCTACAACATAAGAATCAGAACATCGGTCTTGCTGTGCAATTAATTAAAGTGTTGAAAGATGAGTTGAAAGAATTTAGAAATGATGGCTGGGATAAGTTATTGGAAGAAGTCACAAAATTTTGTAACCAACATGAAATTCCTGTGCCAAAGATGGAAGATATTATTCCAGGACGAGGAAGAAAGACCGTTGATGGCCAGAAGAGGACTCATCTCCACCATTTTCGTGTGGACATTTTTCTATAGGTATACATTTTTTTCTTAAATTTATAAACCTTTTAAATTATTAATTATTATAGTTTTTTGTATAATTTTAGTTTGTTGATGTTATTTGTCAAGAAATAGACAATCATTTTAATGAGTCCAACTCGGAGCTGATTATGTGCATATCATGTCTTGATCCAAGCGATTCATTTGCCAAGTTTGATTGTGAGAGAATTTTCCACCTGGCCGAGCTATATTCACAAGATTTCTCCATAACTGATTTGAGTAATCTAAGACCACAACTTCGCACTTACCATTGTTGTGTTTTATCTGAGCCTGCTTTCAATGGTATTTGTGATATTGGAGCTCTTGCAAAGAAGATGGTTGAAATGAAGTGTAACAATTCTTTTGATTTGGTTTATCGACTTATTGTGTTAGCATTGGTCTTACCGGTCACAACAGCTTCTGTTGAAAGGTCTTTTTCCGCGATGAAGATTATCAAGACTGATTTACGCAACACAATGGGAGATGAGTTTCTTACGGATTGTTTGGTGTGTTATATTGAGAAATGAGTTTTTATAAATGTTGAGACTGAAGCAATTTTGCAACGGTATCAGAACATGGCATCACGGAGATACCAATTGTCTCATTCTTGTAGTAACTAAGTAAGCATCAAATTTATTTATTGTACATTACATTTAGTAAAAAAGTTATTCTTGTATTTATCATTTTCACTCCTCTCGATTTATTGTACTATGTTTGATTTGTTATAGGTAAAACTTGGAACAAGGACTGCTTCTCGACTCTCTCTTGTCGATCAAAGAAGGTAATATATTTTCTTCTTGGTTCACTCTTCTTTACCGGACTGATATTTGAGAAGATGTTATTTCTGAGGATCATTATTGCTAGCCCTTTTTCATATATTCTAATGGCATTATATTTAATCTTTTACAATCTCTTTTTTTTGTCTTAGTATTTGTCAATGTAGTAGAATCATCGTACTGACCCAACGACCCACCCTAACTCTAAGCACTTCAGCCCCCCGATCAATAAATTCTGCATTCGCCACTGAATCCATATAATTAGCAACTCCACACGTTAAACCAATAAAAATGGAAAAATTATAAATTTTATTTTAATCTATCGATTAACTCACAGTTTCACTCTAATTATACTCCCTCCATCCCAAGACTCTCGCATCGTTTTCCTTTTTGGTCCGTCTCAGAACACTTGCAACGTTTTCCTTTTTGGAAAGTTTTATTAATTAATTACCCACTAAACATACTCTACTCCTACCCCACTATTTCTCATACTCCACTATCTCTCCTAATTATTAACCTACTAATCCTACCCCACTAACTCTTCTAATTACCTTTTCTTAACCTCCGTGCCCGGTCAAATGTCTCAAGAGACCCGTGACAGAGGGAGTATTTTACTAGGAAATTCTATTTTAGGTTTGACTAATTAGAAAAATTTATTCCAACTTTTTTATGTCATGGAATCTTTAACATGTTTAGTTTTATTAGTTGAAAGCTTCTTTTGATAACTAAATGTCATGTATTTTTAATTAATAAAAATAAATATTATGATAAAGTTTCATAATATGAAAAGTTATGGTAAATTTTACTAATTTATTAAATATTGAATTGAAATCCCTAACAGAAAAAATGGCGTAAATTTAGAGTTGACCAACTCATTGTAGTAAAATTCATATTTTTTTCATGAAAATCATGTGTTGAATTAATTCATGGCAAAAATTTGTACGAGACGATATTGTAATTTCTTTTGGTGAGGTATTCCGATCAGAATGCTGGTTTATGCTATTTTACATATATTAGATACATCATTTAGGTCCCTTGTTTGAGTACTGTGGTGAAAGCACTTTACCTATGATTAATAGGTCACGAGTTCGAGCTTCTAAGGAAACATGTAAGTTGTGTATTTAAATTAATGTTTTTTTTATAAAAAAAATGCATCATTTAGTTCTCTTTCTAAATGCACATTCTAAACGAAAAGCGCTTGTAAAATGTATTCCAAACGGAATTCACTTCCAATCGAAATATACTCAAATGTCTTAACATATGTCTGATCGATGTTAGCATCGCATTCTAATTATAGTAAAGAAGCAAATAAATTTATAACTCGAGTGTCGAACTCAAAGGGAATGTATGACAATACTATTTCATGTACTAGCTATATTTTCTAAATAATAATTGTTTGAGTAACTTGAAAATAGGGTTTTAGATTTTGGAATTTAAAGATGACAAGACAGAGATTTAAAGGTTTTTGAAAACAATAAATAAAGAGACAGATTCCACAACAAATAATCAAATTATGAACATGCAACATTCATCAACTCAGCAATGTGAAAAATTAGATTCAAATGGATTCAATTCCTTGTCTGCAATTTAAACCCTAGATTACTAACATATGTCTATCTCCTCTTGGTCTCAAGAACACATGTTAATCAATCCCAAAAATTATCTAACTTAAACCTACAATTAGTTCTTTCTTTTGAGACATAAATCAATTGCATTCAACCCCCTCTTCCTATTATCAATTTTCACCTTTTGGTCCTTCATTCGTGTTGAGGTTCGATTTGAATACGGATCGGAGCCCCGAGAACTCGAATATAATATAATATGAAAACTATTACAGGGATAGGGCGAACTAGAATGGTTTATGCAGGCGTACAAGAAATGCTAGCGACTAAATATTGATTAAAACTGCTATGAGTGTTGGAACAAGAAGATGATATAAGTGTGGTATAGAAAGCTCGGCACTAGTGTTCTTAACAATCATCCAATCCCCTTTTTCCCTGATTTGGTGAAGTATTTATAGGATATCTTGCAGCCCTAGGGTTTCCGCGCCGTCTTCAACCACCTAGAGTCGAGCCTGCGATTATCGGGGTGGTTGGCTGGTAGTGGGGCCTGGAAGTTACGAATCCTTCGCGTGGCAGCTGTTGGCCCACCCGTTGAGATGTTTAAGGGAGCGAGGTGCGTGGTTCTTTCATCGAGCTCCCTTCTTTGTTGGAATCGAACTAGATAGGGCTGCGGGAGGAACCGACCGGACTCCTTTCGGTACTATGCGAGCTGCTTCCGTCGTTCGAACTGCTCCGTGCTTGATCCTATTCAGCTCGAGCCGGATGTTTTTCCTGTTGTTGGGTCGATCACGGGCTTGGCCCGCGGTTAGGATCCTGCCCATTACTTTTATCGGGTCGGATCAGGTCCGGACCTCCAACAATAGCCCCTTTGACTTAGCTGATTAGTTTTCGTAGTGGTCAGTTAAGTCAAAATATTAGTTTTCCAGGTTGCGGTCCTTCGGACCACTTCGGGAGTGGTCCGGTATCATTCGGGTGCTTTCTAAGCACCTCTTTGGCTTCCCAGGACTAGTTCCTCTGTGGGGGTCCCGGCCCGTGCAGCCCAAGAAAGCTGCTACGGGTGCCGTCGCCGCGAGCCTGAATCCGCGGCATTTACTTGGGGCAGTTCGGGTTCTGCCTTATTAATTTTTCTGACCACCTGGTGAGCCCCTAATGAGTAAGACTCATGGGTGTGCGCCTGGGTGCGGATCCCCAGGGCAGATAATTTTTCTGGTCGCCCGACATCGCTCAAACTGCTTTGAGTGAGTTGTCTTTGGCGAGCTACTTTTTGTCGAACTGCTTTCATCGAGCTGCCTTTAATGGGATTGAAATTTGGGCGGCAGAGCCAGTGGCAGTTGCGTAATTTCTGAAAAAATCGGGGGCAGTTTTGGAGAAGTTGAGGGGGCGTTTCAAGTTAATAACCGCCATTTGAGATTCGTATTCCTCATTTTCCCCCAAGCAAAACACTTTTCTCTCTTTCGATTCGTGCAATTTCCGGCGAGTTTGTTCTTGTTCTCCGACGACCAAGACACCGTTGCGACTACGATCTTACGGGTGGTTCTTTCTTCTAATTCTCAGGTAAACTTCTAAACATTCCTTCTCTTCTTTGACGGATTTCTTTCTTCCCTCTGGTTTCCGCAGTTCTTGCTCCGCCGTAGGGTTGATTTTTGGTGGGTAGTTGAGCTGACCGGGGCTCGCGCCTCTCCCTTTTATTTTCTTTTTAGGTTAATTTAACCCGAAGTCTAAAATTTTAAGATGAGTTCTGATCCTATTGATCGTGAGGGTTCGACGCCCCCTTTTACGCCCTCACCACCTAGGGCGCCGAATGCCCAACTTTTTTGTTGGGTCGGAGTGGAGCTTATTGTTCCAGGGGCCGGAGAGGGCTGGCCCGAGCGCGAGTCAGGCAGTGCTGGGTTCGGATTCGGATTCGGCGGACGATAGGGTCCTGACCGACGTATTCCATAGGCTGGAGCGGATGGTTTTCGGCGGAGAGGCCGGCGGATCCGGCCGGGTGGCCGAAGTTGAGGGATCCGGGGACACGACGGAGGAGCCTGAGGTGGTCGGCGATTATGTCCTCCCGGAGGATTGGCGCACGCATCGGGTGCTGGGCGCCATGTCTACGGTTACCAGGGAGGCAGTCCGGGCCCTTGCTGACACTATCCCGGTCAAGGACGTGCGGTTTTGAGTTCCGCGCCAGTCGAACCGCTGTTTCGATCCCCCTCCGGGCCATGTGGCCTTCTACACGGCAGTGATGGAGAATGGGGTCGGGCTGCCCGTGCACCCCTTCTTCTTGGAGGTCTTAGCCTCCTACAACCTGTCTCCTTTCCAGCTCACACCGAACTGCTGGTGCCACCTGGTCGGGGTCCTCCTGATGTGGATGGACCTGGGGTTAGGGTGCCCGATGATCCGGGAGTAGCTATATGTACCGCTTCAACCAGTGCGCCGACAAGCACTACTATTATTTCACCCGGTGGTCCACCGGGTATTCCACGCTGATCAAGAAGCCCCCGTCGAACTCCTCGGGCTGGTGGACGAGCTTCTTCTACCTCAGGATGAACGAGGAGCATCCTGAGTTCATCCGACATGGCGGTGTCCCCATCCGTGGGTTTCTGGTTCCTTGCGAACTGGTTTAGTTATTTAAATCAACCTTGTCTGACATTCCGTTTTATTTTCTTGCAGATCACCCTCGTCCGGAGCTCACCCCGGAAGAGCAGGCCAGAGTCAATCGGGCCTACGATATTACCGTGGGCGACCGGGAGTGGCCTGTTGTTCAGAGCGGGCGCTTTGTCACTTCGACCACCTACCTCAGCGGGAAGGGAGAACTATACGCTCTGCCGGCTGAAATGACCCGCAATCGTTCTCAAGTTCCCGCGGACCGGGTTGCGGCCGCCCTCAGGGATAAGAAGAGGGCGAGGGACGAGGAGGAGTCCCGTCGTCGACCTCTGAATCCCCCGAAGCGTCCAGAGGTCGATAAGACACCCCCACCTCCACCTCCACCTCCGCCGCCCTTCAAGCCCCAGGAAGGGGTGACGGTCGAGGTATCTTCCTCTCGGCCTCATTAGGAGGCCCCGCCGAAGGCCGATGAGCGGGAGAAGCGGAGGGACAAGAGACCGGAGGAGTCTGACCGTCGCAGCCGCCACCGTTCTGGGGACCATGGGTCGAGGCGTGAGAACCTCGACAGGGCTGTGGTTACCGCCACGACTCCGCTGGATCCAGTGGTGGATTCGTTCCTGGTTCGTGCCCGGCAAATGCTGACCAACCCTACCACCGTGGACCAGGCGGGGACTGCCCAGGCGCGTCTAGCGCGGTATCAGCTTCTCCAGCTCCAGGTTCGGATTTTGACCTGGGTCATTACACTTACTGTAATGCATGGTTTCTGATTTCTGTTATGGTTCGCAGGCTCAGGTAGAGCTTGACGCCATCCGTCGCGAGCTCGACGTGTTTGGCGATAAGTGCGTCGGGGAGATCTTCAATCTTTGCAAGGAGCGAGACTCCTTGAAGAAGTACGTGGACTCGCTGAACGAGAAGCTCGTCTGGGCGGAGGATCAGGTGTCCGCAGCGGAGGCGAGGGCGGAGTCGGCAAGGAAGGAGGCGGAGGCCATGCAGGCGGAGCTCGAAGATACTCGCCGGGTGGCCTCGGAGGTCAGAGCGGACTCGCTCAAGTTGTTCGCGGACTTAAAGGTGAGGAGCGATTAGCTCCTCTCTCTCGACTCCTGGCTAAAAACTCAACGTGAGAGTTATTTAGCCGAGGTGTCGAAATACGAGGAGCGGATCGCCCGCATGCAGACGGGCGAAGGGCTGGACTTCGGGGCTCTCATCACCTCCCCTTACTTCGCCGAGACGTACGAGGTACGCCCTCTTTCAGGCCTTTGCTTGTTCAAACTTCTCGTACTCATCTAACCTTCTTTTAGACCCTCTCCGAGCAGGTCGAGAGTGAGGTCCGGGGAAGGATTTCTCGGAAGTTCCCGGACCTCGACCTCAGCATGCTGGATGAGTCAGAGCCGGAGGAGGAGGAGCAGGAGCGAGAGCAGGAGAAGGAATCCGAGCAGCACGCCGAGCAAGATCAGAAGCTGCTCGAGGATTCTTCCCAAGGAGGCGATGGTCCGAAGGAGCAGTCCGAGCCGATGCTTGACCAGACCTCGAACCAGGGACCCGGCCCGACTCCAGATGACTCTGCTGCCGCTTGAATGTCTTTAAAATTTCTGAACCTTTTACCTTTCTGTCTGAACAATTTTATTTTTCTGCAAACAATTATTTTCCTTGCACTTTGATTTCAAGGTAAATAGATGCTTTGATCTTGCTCTTGAAATTTCATATTCACACAACTGTTCTGCAAAATAGTAGCAGTGGGGGTGGGCGATGCCGAGACATCGCCCCTCCGATGCTTAAGTTAGTGATCAATCTTGAAGAGGAGATATATTAATTTGAAATGAGATAGGATAGGGTGTGTTTATCTGGATCGAGTTCGTATTTTCCTTGTGTCGGCAGTTACTTTATATTTCTGCAAGAAAGATTCGTGAGGGGTTGGGCGATGCTCCCTCCGACGCTCTTCGGCATCGCCCCTCCGACGCTCAAGTCAGTATAGATAATTAGGAGTGAATAGGAATTGAAAATAGGGTAGGGCTTTAGAAAAGCGTATCTGGGAGATCGAGTCCGTCGACCTCCTTCCCCTTAGAAATAATACTTCTTGAGGTGCTTGATGTTCCAGCTGTTTCCAATCTCCCTTCCGTCGTGGTCTTCTAGGTGGTAGGCGCCTCGACCTACAACTCTGGTGACTTTGTAGGGACCTTCCCATGTGGGTGCGAGCTTCCCTTGACTTTTGTCTTTGGTATTCTGAAAGACTCTCCTTAGAACCCACTCTCTGTCCTTGAAAGTTCGCATGCGGACCTTCTTGTTGAAAAACCTTTCGACCTGCTTTCTTCTCTGAGCCATGCTAAGTAGCGCTTGGTCTCTCTTTTCATCGATCAGCTCCAGGTTTGTAAGCATCTTCTCGTAGTTCTCTTCCTCTTGGCAAGTTTCCACACGCAGACTGCCGCCCCGAACTTCTGCTGGAATGATGGCTTCCTCACCGTAAGCTAAGGCGAACGGGGAGCTTCCTGTTGATGTCCTTGGAGTGGTTCGATAGGCCCATAGGACCCCTGGTAGTTCCTCCACCCACTTTGATTTGTGTGCTTCGAGTCTTTTCTTCATTGTTGCCATGATAGTCTTATTTGTTGACTCGGCCTGTCCATTAGCTTCTGGGTATCTTGGTGTGGAAAACACAAGCTTGATGTTGTATTGGTTGCAAAATTCTTGTACTTTCCGTCCTGTAAATTGTGTGCCGTTATCCGTTCTGATCTCGTTGGGTATTCCGAATCTGCAAAGGATGTGGACCCATAAGAACTTGATTACTTCTTGCTCTCTCACATTGGCGAAGGCCTCTGCTTCGACCCACTTGGTGAAGTAGTCGGTGGCTACTAAGATGTATTCCTTCTGTCGGACTCCTTTAGGCAGCTTTCCATCTATGTCCATCCCCCAAGCCATGAAGGGCCACGCTGCGATCGTAGCATGGAGTGGCTCTGCATGGCTTTGATTCGTAACTTCGAACCTCTGGCATGCCTCGCAGCTTCGCACGTAGTTCCTAGCATCTTTTCGTAATGTCGGCCAATAGAAGCCTGCTGAGATTACTTTGTGCGCCAGCGGCCTGGCCCCTTGGTGACTTCCACAATCCCCTTCATGTATCTCCATAAGGATTGCCTGCCCCGCGGCTGGTTCGAGGCACTTGAGAAGTGGTCCTTTGACTGATCTTCGGTACAAGCTTTCGTTGTGGATTGTGTACTTTGCCGCCAACCTGCTCAGTCACACAGCCTCGGTTCAATCCTCGGGTAGGGTTCCGAACTCGATGTACTTTCGTATCGGCTCGATCCATGAGTCACCAATCGTTAAATCCATGATCTCAGCCTTTGGGGCGGCTGGCTCTTCGGCCCATGTTATTACAATAGGCCTGTTCTTCTTCAACTGTTTGGTGGAAGCCAGATTTGCTAACGCATCTGCTTCGGCATTTTCCTCTCGGGCGATGTGCTTTAATTCGCAGACCTCAAATTCTTCTCTCATCCTCCGTGCCAGGTCGCAGTATTTCTGTAACCTGGGCTCTCTAACCTGGAAATGGTCCTCTATCTGCATGACCACGAGTTGTGAATCTCCTTGCACTTGTAGGCGGCGGGCTCCCAACTCTTTGGCGAGCTGCATTCCTCGTACCAATGCCTCGTACTCTGCTTTGTTGTTCATGGCCTCAAAGTTTAGGCGGATAGCCCTTTCGAATACTTCCCCCATCGGGCTTCGGAGCCTTATGCCTGCTCCGTTTCCATGAATGTTACTTGATCCATCTACTTGCAGGATCCAAGGCTCTGCGGCTGTCTCTTTGATCTCCAAGCTCGCTATCTCTCTTTCTGCATCAGCCTGGAGATTGGTGGTGAATTCGGTGATGAATGCGGCCAGCACTTGTGATTTGATTGTAGTTCGTGGCTCGAACTCGAGGCCGTAGCCTCCGATCTCCACTGCCCATTTTAGTAGTCGCCCAGATAGGCTCGGCTTCGAGAACACGGTCCGCAGTGGATAGGATGTGACTACTTTAATGGGATGAGACTCAAAGTAAGGCCTCAACTTGCGTGATGCCGTCACCAATGCCAGTGCTAATTTTTCGAGTGCCGTATACCTCGTCTCGGCGTCGAGCAGTGGTTTGCTTGCATAATGTACTGGCCGCTGCTTCTTGACCACCTCCTTAACGAGGACCACTCCGAGCGCGTGCTCCGATACGGACAAATAGAGCAATAATGTCTCTGCTTTTTCTGGTTTGGACAAGAGTGGCGGGCTAGCGAGGTAATCTTTTAGTTGCTCGAGTGCCCTCGTGCACTCGTCCGTCCATTCGAACTTCTTCCCCTTCCGCAAGACTTGGAAGAATTCGTGCGTGCGGTCCGAATATCTGGAAATGAAATGGCTAAGCGCCGCCAGCCGTCCCGTGAGTTTCTGGACCTCCTTCGGACTTCTCGGGTGTGCGATCCCTCTGACTGCCTGAATTTGAGTGGGATCCGCCTCTATTCCTCGCATGGTGACTACGTGCCCCAAGAATTTTCCTGATGCTACCCCGAACGTACACTTTGTGGGGTTTAACTTCATCCTGTACCTGTTGAGAATCTCGAATGCTTGGCACAGGTGACCAATGTGGTCGTTCGCGAACTTCGATTTCACCAGCATGTCATCAATGTACACTTCCATCGTCTTTCCGATAAGCGGCTTGAACATCTTATTCACGAGCCTCTGATACGTTGAGCCTGCGTTTTTAAGCCCGAAGGGCATCACCTTGTAACAGTATATCCCTTTGCTCCTCATAAAGGATGTCTTCTCTTGATCTTCGGGGTGCATGAGGATTTGGTTGTACCCCGAGAATGCATCCATAAAGCTTAGTAGCTCGTGCCCTGAGGTCGCATCGATGATACAGTCGATGTGGGGTAACGGGTACGGGTCTTTTGGACATGCTTTGTTCAGGTCTATGTAGTCCACACACACCCGGTTCTTCCCATTCTTCTTCTTGACTACCACGATGTTGGTGAGCCACGTCGGGTATTTCACCTCCCGAACGGATCCAATGTCCAACAACTTCTGTATCTCTTCATTGATTGCTTCGTTCTTTTCAGCAGGGAACTTCCTCCTTCTTTGTTGTACAGGTTTATGATTTGGATCGACCTGTAATTTATGCGTCATCACTTCTGGGCCGATGCCTACCATGTCTCTGTGCGACCATGAAAATACCCCCTTCTCATTACTGAGAAAATCGATCAATTGAGTCCGAACCCCAGGCTCCAACCCGGCTCCGATGTTCGTCTTTTTCGCATGGTCGGTTGGATCAAGTTCGACCTCCTCTGTTTCTTCTGACTCCCCTGCGGGTGGTAGCGGTTCGCTTCTGGCGAATTGCTGTTGAGTGCATACCGCCTTGAAGCTCGCATAGTAACATTCTTTGGCGGCGTTTTACTCACCTCGTATTGTACAAACCCCTCCTGTCCCAGCCTTTAATTGGTGCAACCAGGGTCGCCCTAGCAGGGCGTTATAAGCGCTAGGAGCGTCGACGACCATGAACGGTACGTCGTAATGCGTTCCCCCGCAGTATGTTGGGAGAACTATCGTCCCAACCGTCATCTGGACGCCGCCGTTGAAACCAATCAATGGTGGTCTGAGATCAAACGATCTTCTCTTCCGGTATCTTCATTTCCTTGAGTGCGTGCAAGAATAGGATGTTCGCCGAACTCCCATTGTCGACCAAGATCCTTTTCACGAGGCAGTTCGATATGAGTAATGATATAACCAGGGCATCGTCATGAGGGTGGCTCAGCCCTGGAATCTCCTCGCTCGTAAATTCAATTGGGTGGTGGCCCAGATTTTTCCGCGGGGCTACAGCTTCTTCTCTGGTTAACCTCCTGGCTCGCTTTGCTGCGGACTTAGTGATTCCGCTGATCTCTGATCCCCCGATTATGCAATTGATGGTTCGAACTGGGACCGGCGATTTTGGTGCCCTTGCCCTTTTGGGCCCTGATTCTTCTGTGCGCTTCTCCCGAGTCCATGTCTTTTTTCCTCGGTCTGACAAGTATTCAGCCAGGTATCCCTTTTTGAGGAGCTCTACTACTTCGAGACGCAGGGCGCGACAATCTGCAGTGGTGTGGCCGTGATCATTATGAAACTCGCAAAACTTCTGAATGTCGCGTGCGGCCGAATCAGCTTTCATCTTCGGGGGCCACTTCACCTTCTCCGGCATCCTTCGGAGTACATTTTGGACTAGGTCAGCTGGTGCGATGGAGAGTGTGTATTCCGGGACGTATGGCCCCAGGTGGTTAACCTGAGGTGGTTTACTGTACGGGTGTGACCTCGGAGGGCGTCTGTCTCTTTGCTCCCGGCGGCCCTCCTCCCTTGTGTTCGGTCTCCCGCTGTTGCGGCGTGCTCGCCGATAGGGCTCATCTTCTTCCCACTTGATGAGAGCCCACGCGTGGTTCAGAGCGTCGTCCATCGTTTGGCAGGGGTAGATGGAGAGCTCTCGATAGAGGTCAGAATCCACATCGAGACCTTTCATGAAGGCTCGCACGGCAGTACTGTTTGGGCAGTTAGGCACTGCGACCAACTCCTAATTAAATCTCGAGAGGTACGCCCTTAGAGGTTCTCCCGGCTTCTGTATCACGGCATAAAGATCGTCTGGGTGCTTATCGAGGTGCCTACTGCTCGAATATTGTCGTAGGAACAATTGGTGCAGTTCGGCAAAAGTGGATATCGAGCTTCGGGGCAGATTTATGAACCATTGTAGGGCGGGCCCCGTCAAGCTCGACCCGAAGCTCTTGCACATACACGCCTCCATCAGGGCTGCCGGAATCGCCAATGCCAACATTTTCTACCGATAAACGGCTATATGATTCTCAGGGACCGAGGTTCCGTCATAGAGGACGAAAGTAGGTGGGGCGAACCTGGCCGGGAGTTCAGCCCCGGCAATATCCGGTGAGAACGGAGATTCCGCATAACTCTCTCGGGATGGTCTTCTTCGGTGCGGGGAGTCCCGGGATCCTGGATAGCAGTGATTCGAGGTGGCCGAATCTCTGTTCAAATCTTCGTTCGATCTGCTGAACGGTCTGCAGCTCCGATCGGCTCAGCTGTCCGGTTTGATTCCTGAGCGTCCGAGGGTCTTCCGAGGTTCTTTCGGTGGTCACCCCTCCAGTACGGTCGAAATCTGGCTCCAGATTCCTCGCGGGATTACCAGCGTTCCTTTCCGTGCTTCGAGGCTCCTCAACTATTGGATGTCTGTTGTTATTCTGCAACTGCAGCCTCCGATTCTCTCTCTCGAGGAGCTCGTACCTCCTTGCCATTTCTTCCAGCGCGCCTTGTGCTCTCTGCACCTGCATCACCAACCTCGAGACATTGGGATTTTGAAGTATATGAGGTGGCGGCGACAGGGATGCCAGCTCTCCGAGCGGAGTGGCATTGAATTCCCTCATCAGGTCGTTCACCGTCCCGACTGGATTGGATGTGCGCGGAGCCTCGCCACCTACTGCGGCGGTTCGCCCTCGTCCTGGTGCCGCTGGGACCCCTCGGCCTGCTCCTGCCGGAGCCCCTCGTCCTGCTCCGAGATTAGATCATCGGCCTTGCCCTCCGGTCGGAGCAATCCTCTGATCATCGACTTCTACCACATGAGTGTTGCCTGGATCGTCTGCCATTCCTGCAAAAAGAGAGTGAAAATTGTTCTCGAGGCCCCACGGTGGGCGCCAAATTGTTGAGGTTTGATTTGAATACGGATCGGAGCCCCGAGAACTCGAATATATTACAGGGATATGGCGAACTAGAATGGTTTATGCAGGCGTACAAGAAATGCTAGCGACTGAATATTGATTAAAACTGCTATGAGTGTTGGAACAAGAAGATGATATAAGTGTGGTATAGAAAGCTCGGCACTAGTGTTCTTAACAATCATCCAATCCCCTTTTTCCCTGATTTGGTGAAGTATTTATAGGATATCTTGCATCCCTAGGGTTTCCGCGCCGTCTTCAACCACCTAGAGTCGAGCCCGCGATTATCGGGGTGGTTGGCTGGTAGTGGGGCCTGGCAGTTATGAATCCTTCGCGTGGCAGCCGTTGGCCCGCCCGTTGAGATGTTTAAGGGAGCGAGGTGCGTGGTTCTTTCATCGAGCTCCCTTCTTTGTTGGAATCGAACTAGATAGGGCTCCCTTCTTTCGGTACTATGCGAGCTGCTTCCGTCGTTCGAACTGCTCCGTGCTTGATCCTTTTCAGCTCGAGCCGGATGTTTTTCCAGTTGTTGGGTCGATCACGGGCTTGGGCCGCGGTTAGGATCCTGCCCATTACTTTTATCGGGTCGGATCAGGTCCGGACCTCCAACAATTCGATAACTACAAATCTAGATTAATTTCATCTCTCGATCCTTCATTAAAATCTAGATTGGATTGAATTAAAACCAGGAATGAAATCGTTCTATCGAGTTGAATCAATTAAACATGCATCAAGATGATTATCAAATGCCCTAAAATCTGCTAGGGTTTCTAGCCAATGAACGTAGAACAAAAGTAAACATATTATTAAAATTCATAAAGTAACTTACAAGGGAATAGGAACCTTGAAGTCTTAAAAAACTCCAATGCTAATTAAATTAAAATAATAAAAAGGTAAGATAAAAGTCTAAGAGAGATCCTCTAATTTTCGAGCTCTTTGGTATTTATAGAGAAGAAAATATAACTCAACACGGTATTGGGCTTGGAATATCAAAAACATCCAATTCTGGCGAACTTTCTTTTCGGGCCTCCGCATCGATTGACATACGGCATGTCGATCGACATGGCCTTCACATTGAAAGTCCACATCGAGCTTGACTTCGTTCGCTGCCTCCTTCTCAGGTCGAGCTCCATCTCGATCGCTGCTACCGGTCAACATTGATCCTCTGTGTCGATCGACATGCACCACACCAATCGACATGGAGGATTTTGCTCGGATTTTCGACTTATCTTCCACGTCGGTCGATATCTCGTGTGTCGATCGAAACAACAACTTCGTTATTCTTGCTATTTTCACCACTTAGCCACTTTTTAGCATCAAAACCTGCAAAATCTCACCATTGCAAGCAAAATATCCTCTATAACACACTTATGCACGAAAATAGCTAATAACTAAGCCTAGGTTAACTAAAACAATGGAACAAAAGATGGATAAGTGAGTGTAAATCCAAGCTTATCAATGTCTCACATGAAACTTATTCATTATTCATTAATGGAATTGAATTTGGATTAGACAAATATTAATTAAATTAGTAAAAACAATTTATTTTATATTTCTCATTTATTTCATAGTTATCAAATCTGAGTTTTATTATTTGTCTTCGAAGAAAATAAAGCTTGGGATTGGCAAAACATGACCAACACTTCGAAGTATTCGAGGAGGTTACTCATGACAAGAAAAAATTCGAACTACCCAGTTCAAAAGCAGAGTGACTCCAAGAAGGTTAACCACATAAGAAGAGATAACTTCGTCAACTCCGGAAAGAAACAACCCTGTACAAGTTGATTAGCTCGAGTCAAATGAATAAGAAATCGACAAGTATTGAAAGCTGCCATCATCATGGTAAGAAGGACACTTCGATACAGAGATCTGTGTGAGATAATGGAAGAAGCTCCTCGAGTTGTTCTCAACGAGAACTTCGAGGAAGCTTTGTTAGTAGAGACAGATGAGCCGTTTTACTACAATGAAGCAGCCGAACATCTAAAATAACAAAAGAAATGAAAGTCATTGAAAATAACGAGATTTGGTCGCTTGTATCATTGCACGTCGAACACTAGTTAATTGGATTGAAATGTGTATTCAAGTTGAAAATTCAGGTAAAGAAGTAATCTAACTCAAGGTTCGCTTGGTGAATAATATATCTATCAATTTTTCTTCTTCTTAAAACACTCTTAAAATAAATTTATTAAAATAATTGTCAGTCACATGTTATTAATTCGGTCATCAAATTAAAAAATGGATGAGGTAATCTTTAGTTATAGTTTATTGGTATTTAGATCGGAAAAAGAATACAAGTATAATTTTGAAAATTAAACTTTTTTTTATAGATTTTATATTCAATCTAAATAATTATTGAAAATATATAAAAATATATTTTTACTATTATAAAATAAATTATGATAATTAACTTGTAAAATATAACAACATGAATTTAGTAGATACTAGAATTATATCTGTGTGATGCACCGATACATTTTTTATATTTAAAATTTTAATATAAGAGAATACAATTATTTTTATATTTATATTTTATTCAACAACTTATTATTGTATCTATTTAACATATATTTAGAAAATATTTTAATAAATATATAAAAGATACTAAATAAAAATATACTTATACCATATAAATTGTATTTATTTAATGAATAAACAAAAGTATTTTTTCAACTAAAAGATAATTTGCATTAATTACATATTTGAATATATTAAACTCATTTTATGTTAATTGCATGATTTTGACATATTTTGATATACATAAATTACTTTATTTTTATAATATTTTCAGTTTTGATATATTTCATTTGTATATGTCATCTCATATGTCATAATGTAGAAGATCATCAAATTTCTATATTGTCCAAAATATACTTTTTCAATGGAAGTGTATAACTCCTAAATTTTACTATCCTTAGAATTTGAACTTTGTGCAAAAAGTCATAATTTTTGTTGAAAACTTAAAACACGAGTGGATAAAAACTTGGAAATTTAGAATATGAGTACTCACAACCAAAACTAATAATTGCAAAAAAGGAAGATAAAAAATTTGTTTAATGTTTTTTTTATTTGTAAATTCTCAAATTAAATGGTCTTATATTTTTATTGTGAGACGAATTTAATAAAATGATGTGTTTCATTATTGCAAATAATATCTCACTATTTTTATTGTGAAATGAATTTAATAAAATGATGTGTTTCTTTATTGTAAATGATGTATTTCTTTGTTGTAAATAATGTAATTTATAAAAATGAAATGATGTATTTAAGTTATTGAAATAATGTATTAAAATTTATCTCACAATGAAAAAATGTTGAGACCGTCTCTCACAGAAGACCAACTCTTTTTTATTTAGTCTGTACATATTTTTCAAAAATTTTGGAAGGAAATTTATATAATTCTTTTAGTATATTATAGATATAGATATAGATTAGATATAAAATGCAAACCTCAACTTTTTATTTCATATTTTTCAGTAACACGCATTTATTTGAAACACACCAGCGACACACAACTCCCCACGAACAAACACACAATATTTTCGACGGTCTCCTAACCTAACCACCAACTTTAACCTCGATAGTCTTCGGTCTCTTCGGCTCCGGCGGCGGCAGCTTCTGCACCGTCACGGTAAGCACTCCGTCGCGACTGACAGCGGAGATAGCATCGACGTTGGCATT
>JAPKLW010006455.1:0-17340 GCA_026898455.1 Plectranthus barbatus | reverse complement strand
ATCAACTGGCTGACATCTTCACAAAGCCCCTGCCAGAAGCAAGATTCAAGGAGTTGTGCATCAAACTCGGTCTTATGGAGATTGATGCGAGCCTTAATGATGAGGAAGAATGAGTCCAAGCTCTCATTCTGTTCTTGATCTTCTGGTGAATGCTGATTACGACTGAGTCCAAGCTCTTAGTCGTTTCACATTCCTCGTATGTTGTTTCTCAACAAGTGGTGTCTTTCAACCACAGGTGGTATCTACTGGCGGAACTTATTCCTCAATTGTCAGTTTTTATCTTCCGCTGAAGCGAAATTGGGTCCCAGCTGCCACCTTCTAGCAGTGTTGAAGAAATGGATCCACTTCCAGTTGCCAGCAGATAACTGGTGGTCATTCCCACGACTGGCGAAAATTGAGTCCAAGCTCTCAATTTGGTTAAGGTCGCTAGTCTGATCATCAAGTGGTATCAGTTGCTAACTGATGAGTTTGCCAGCAGAATGTATTATAAGCATGTGGTATCAGTTGCCAACTGATGAAGAGGCCAACCAGTTAGGGGGAAGTATGCGACTGGCGTATGCTGGTGATGCCCAGCCAAGCCAGCTGTCACAGAAATGGCGGGATCGTTCGAATCCGATAGCGTATGCGGATCTCCGAATTTAATGCGGCATTTAATGCCACATTTAATGTGCACAGTGGCTGCGCAGTCCGACTTTTGGTTTCCACCAATCGCTGAGCGCCACGTCAGCTACACGGCGCGCCCCACGTCAGCACGACCGCGCACGTCGCACAGGGAAACGGGCCTGCTGATGACCGTCGATTCCCGCTTGCTGAGCGTTGATCCTGGTCGTCTGATCTTGCATGGACTTGAGTATAAATACTCAAGACTCTTCCTCGGAAAAACCTTTACGTTCTTTCAAGTTTTTTCCAGCCCTAATCTATTTCATTCTCTCTCAAAATTCTTAAGTTTCCTGAGATTATGGCTTCATCTTCACGCCCCCCAACTGATAATCCCCCGGAAGACAACCCACCTTCCACATCTTCATCGTCTGGTGAGCCCAGACTACCAGTTGCCGAGCAGCACATGCCGACGTACACCGGCATTGTAAAGATTGAGGATATTGACTATACTTATCCGTACGCGCGACTCGTTACCCTGAACAAGCCGGCAACCCGTGATCAGTTGTCAAATGCCCAAGTCAGAGCCGCACAAGTTCAGAAGGAGAAGATCCTCAACGAAAAACTGGCCAGAAAGAACTATGGGGAGGAGCTGATCGAGATGATCGATCATGAAGACCTCCGACAGTATCTGACGGCGGCGCCCCAGACTTTCCATCCGCACCTGGTGGCGGAGTTCTACGCACGGGCGGTGATCGCCGACGGCGGACGGTCCTTCACCACTTCGGTGTTTGGACACCTGATCACCGTCTCCCCCGAGTACCTCGCCGAGATGTTCGGGCTAAGGAACGAAGGCGAGGATGTGGCTACCTACCTTCAGAACAACACCGTCGAGTTCCAGAAGCGCTGGACCCAGTGGAAGAAGGCGGAGGTGACCACCTTCCGGACTGGAATGAGAAAGTTCGAGATGGACGAGTTTTGGCAGATGGTGTGCGACATAGTCGTACGAATGCTGCAGTGCAAAGTGGGGTCGTACGCAGAGCTGAGCATCCGGAAGTTCTCCGTGATGAGTGCCCTTGCTGACGGGATTCAAGGGAACTGGGCCGAATTCCTTTACGGCCGGCTCCTGGAAAACGTTGGCAGGAACATCGACGTTCCGATTAAAGGGAGGTTTGCCCATTCCGTATCCTTTGGGCTTCGTATCAGCCGCCTACTGGAGATGGAGTTGGGTGATGGGGTGGATCAGGGTGAGCAATTGGTCAGTTCGGACTTCATCCCTCCGACCAAGGAACAAGCCAAACTCCCCCGCCCAGACTACAAGAAGCCCAGGAGGCTGAAGGGGAAGACCTCAGTGAATCCTTCTGAGGGTGTCTCTGAGGAAGATGAGGTGGATGAGGGCGAGCAACTGCCAGTTATGGCTCGCCCGCTGACTGAAGAAGAAAGGGCTGCGCTCAAGCGCCAGCGAGAGACTGAGCGTCTCTTCGCTCAGCTGGGAGATGCAGTGGATGCGGCCACTGGCATCCATCCCCGGGACATCCGCATCGTCCCTACTGACGAGCCATCCCAGAAGAAGTCCAAAAGACCCAAGAAGCATCAGCATCAGCAGCCACATCAGGCACTGGTTCTTGGTCCAGCTCCAAGGAACATATTGGGACAGACCCAGGAGGAGCAGCTGGAGATTATGACCCGGAAGAGGAAGAGGGTCCAAACCAGAGCTCAGCTGGTGATGGAGCAGGCTAAGAAGGAGAGAAGTGCCTCCATTGTCAGGAGGAAGCAAGCCAAGGCAAGGCTGAAGGCCTTGGCAGCCCAGCGAAAATTAGAGGCTGAGCTGGCAGCCCGCGATGAAGCCTATGCCAAGGTGCAGGCTGAGCATGAAGCCAGGCGCCAGGAGGAGCTGGCTGAACAGCTGAGGCTGGCAAATAAGGGCAAAGGAAAGGCTGATGAAAGTCCAAGTGCCAGCCCACCAGCTTCCCCACCACCAGGCGAGATTTTACCAGAAGATACATATCAGCGCCTGCTGGTGATGGGAGTCGACGAGGACATCATGTCCATAGTCGAGCACTACCAGCCGGATGAGGAAGAGGCTGGGAGCCCGCTGGCTGCGCAAGGGGATGCCAGCGGAGGCGGAGTTGCCGAAGAAGGCTCGCTGGCAGTGCAAGGGGTTGCCAGCGGAGGAGTTGATGAGCGGGCGACCACCCCGGAAAAACTGGCGGAGGAGAAGGCGAGCTTCTCGGATGTCAGTTCTGAATCCGAGGAGGCAGAGGAGGATGCAGAGGAGATGGCTGAAGAGCCAGAGCAGGAGCCAACTGAGGAGGTGGTTTCTCACTCCATGGTGCAGAGGATGAGGCCAAGGGACTTGTTCCCAGATTTTGAAGATAAGGCCCAAGTTTCTGCCAGTCGCCCCCGATCTACAGATGCTTCGACATCAACTTCTGGGCGACCAGCAGCATCCTCAACACCACCAGCTAAGCGTGCGCGCTCAGCCAGGCGACAGTACATGCTCTGCATCCACGAGCATCAACTGATTGATGAGGACGACTTCCAGTCGCTCATCACAGGGGTACATCGGTGGGAGCACCGCGGGGAAATTGCATTTGAAAATTCAAGAGTGCCAGAGCCATCTGCATTCAACCTAATCCCGACCAGCGGCCTCCCCCACCAGTCTTTTTACGCCTCCAGAATCACTGACTGGTGTCTGCCCCTGCAGCCAGTTGAATATTTCAACTCCACTCTCTACGAGTATGCTGAAAACATCACAGCTGAGGTCGAGAATGCCGTCAATGACGAGATGATGGCCAGCTATCGTAGACTCTGGAGAGTGGACCCGGAGCTGTTTCAAGAGTTCCGGAGATGGAAGATTTTTGACAGATGCCAGCGCCTGCTGACGGTGGAGAAGCGGGCAGTGCTTTATGCCAGGCTGGGTCTAGGATACTGGAGAGCAGAGGAGGAGTGGGCCAATGCCTTCATGGGCACGGATCCTGATTGCCCCCAGCAGCTGTCTTCAAGGAGGATCGAGCGTCGCTTGTTGAAGATTGCTCAGTTTAGGCAGCTGACTGGAAGCTCCGGCCTCCCACCACCGAAGAAGCACAAGTTACCCTTCCTCCAGTTCCGACAAACCAGCTGGGGTTATCAGCTGACGTACGCGCTCAGACGCCTCAAAGTGCTGGTTACCCTCCCGAGGATCCCTCCCTACCATGCTTTTCTATTCGACATGGCTGCCTGCGCTCTGATGGTAGACCATATTGTGGAGGAGGATCCCTCGCGTGGCCTGTGGCTGATCCCTGCCATCGCTGCTGTTCCAATTATTGTGGAGCTGGAGCACATCGACTGGCAGGTGGTGGAAGAAGTTTCTGAACAAGTCCCGCTAGCATCAGCTGCGATGCTGGTGGAGGAGTCAGCCGCAGAAGAGGAGTCAGCAGCAGCAGCACCAGCAGCCGCTGCAGAGCAAGTTGTGGATGGGGCATCTGGCGCTGATATAGTGATGGCTGAAGCCTCATCTGTTGAGCCCCCCACTTCGATGGCCCTGTCAGCAGAGCCTCTCTCTGAGGTCCATCCGCCTGCGCAACTGGTTGCTCTCATTGATGCCAGGATGGACCAGCGCTTTTCTTCCTACCGAGCAGAGATGGCGCAACAAATGGAGGCTTTCACCTCTGGGGTGAACTCCTTTTTGGCGCGGATCCAAGAGGGGGAAAGGGCGCGAGCAGTCGCTGATGAGGAGAGGGCTCGGCTTGCTGCGGAAGAGCGTCGCATTGCTGCTGAGGAGCGCTTGAAGAGGGAACAAGACATGGCGGCTCTTACAGAGATCTTGAGGAATTTAGCAAATCGCAATCAATCACCTGGATCCTCATCTCAGCCATAAGTCTTGTACTCTTCATTTTTTGTGTAAGTAATTTTGTATCAGTTGGACTAGTCAGTTTTTAATCATGTACTTGTAATTGTAACATCATTAATGGATTGATTACTGACGAGTTGACGACAATTTCTCATTGTCCAACTAATGTCAACTTTTTACTTACCAGCTGAACTTACACATTCAGTGTAATCAGCACCAGCACTCAATTTGGTACTTTGTTGATTCTAACCTGGCTCAGATTTTACTTCATAAATTAATCGAGCAATATCTCTCCCAGTTTGAGGGGGAAGATCTTTAGGTTAGAGCTGATGTGAGGAAGTAGTTTCATGGGTTTAGATCTGATAGGTTTATTTGTAAAAAAAACCCAGAAATGCTTTGTAATTTTTCCTCATCAGCTGAGTGCTCGCTGGTTAGGCTTTGATCGCACCAAAAAGGGGGAAATTGTTGGGAAATCTGGCTAAGTTTCCCTTCCCCAGTAGCTACTTGCTTAGATTCTAGTTTGGTGTTTTGGTGGATCAAATCCTAAGTCCAACCAGCGTCAGTTTGTCTCTAGAATAGCTCTAGTCTCAAATGTAAAGTCCTGTATAGGTATTTTGAGTTGTAAGTCACAGCTGATCAAGACTCATGCTGGCTACTGTTCACCAGCATGAGATGTGCTTACCAGTTGAGAGAAGTCTCACCAGCAAGCGGCTGACGAAGACTCATGCTGACACTGTTCATCAGCATAGAGTTGAGCTATCGACTGGCTACTGTTCACCAGTGGGAAGATTTCATCAGCAGGAGGCTGACAGATCTACCAGCAGAATATGTGTTCTGGCTGACACTATTCACCAGCGGTGAAGCCACCAGTCACGGGAGATTCCAAGAGATAACATCAGACGAATTGGTAGACCTTGATTGTGCTAAGGAAAGTCACCAGCAGAGACTGCCAGCACAAAGATCACCAGTATGATCTACCAGTCGGAGGTTATCAGCAGAATTGAAGATTCGCTCTCCCGAAGACTTAGAGACAAAAAGAAGATTCGTCTGAGGAAGTAACTGACAGTGTATAACTTTAAGGAGGATGCCTTAAAGTCTATCAGTTCAAGACACCAGTTGCGATTCCTCGTACTGACGAATAGAGTCGTTCTGACACAAAGAGATCTGTGTCAGATAAAGCGATCAAAGGTATGGCGCTTTCCGGAAATTCCTACCTGCCGCCTGCAGAAGGACATGCAAGGACAGAGACTTTTCCGGATGTGTCCAAACGGCTAGTATTTGAATCTGAATCTCACGTCTATAAATACGTGAGATCCAACAGCATTCAATACTCTTGCCCACTCTTAGCCATTCCTGAACTACCGAAAGCTCAAACGCATTCATATCAGCGTATAAGCAATCTTTCGAGGCTTTTCTTAAAGCTACTCCGTGTGTCAATCATTTGAACACGAGACTCCAAGCTTCTAGCTTGTGAGTTATTGATCTCATTTAGTGTTCTTTCTCATTCCGAGGAAGAACATAGCAGCTCTTGAGCCAGCCAGCTCCAGAGTTATTACGGGCAGTTTTGCCGCCAGCAAGAGTCAAGTTCTTGGGAGAACTCAACACCCAATCAGTCGGAGGAGGAGGTTGAAGTGACGTGCTCGCACTCCATCCATCTGACAAGAGTTGAAGAAGGACAAGGACCGGGAGCGGTTGATCCAGTGAACTGGTAGACGAGGCATCTACCAGCTGGAAATAGATCGTAGGAAATCTTGTACCGGATTACTCTCTTTAGTGAATTTCCAGTGCTTCGACTGGAGAGTGGACGTAGATCAGTTGATCGAACCACTATAAAATATCTTTGTTATTTACTGCTTTCAGCATTTACTTACTAATTTAAAACCCAGCACCCAAGTGCTGGAGTATAACTGAAACCAGTTTATAACTGTGCAAACTCGACTCTAAAAAATTTTCTAAGTCCTGAGTCATCAGCTGACCAGCCAGTTGCCAGTCAGCTGAATACTCAGTTGCCAGTTGACTTACCAGCTGACAAGGTCCCAGTCAGCTGTGTAACCAGCAGAGTGCAAGAAACGAACTTACGTATTTTCCGCTGCCAAAGTATACCCTGATATCCGGGACCAACAAGTGGTATCAGAGCGGACGGTTCTTACAGACCGTTCGTTTCTGTGTCGCTTAGGACCGTGATCCACGTTTCCTTGCACTCCTGTTTGTTTGTCTGTTTGTCTAGCTCAGGTACTTCAAGATGAATATCCCAAAGCTAATGGACTACAAGACGGAGAAGCACTCTACATGGCGAAAGAGGACGCTTATCTCCCTGAAGAGCATCCATCCAGACATGAAAGATGTACTGGAGACAGGGCCAATAGAGATCACCAAGATTCAGCATCAGCTGGGAGATCGTCCAGCTGCGGTGGTCCCAAAGCCCCAAGATGAATGGAATGCTGAGGACAGAAAGCGGAATCAGCTGGATTCCATTGCACATGAGCTGATCCTTGCGTGCCTTCCAGAATCGCTGATGGAGGACGCACTGCGGTTTGATACTACTAAGGGAGTATGGGATTTTCTTGATAGTTTATGTCAAGAAACTGACCAAATGAAACGCAACAAATTGCAGGTTGCGGTGGATAAATATGAGTCCTTCCAGATGCTGACTGGAGAAACCATCAAGGAGATGGAGGCGAGATTCAACGCCATTGTCAGCGAGCTGAAGTCTTTGGGCAGGGAGTACGAAAATGCTGATCTTAACTCGAAGATCCTGTCCAAGATGCCGAAGGAGGATTGGTTTGTGAAAACCACCGCACTAAAGGAGAAAGATTTATCCAAACTAACTCCTAAAGAAGTGTTTGCTCAGTTGCAGGCACATGAGTGGGATATCCAGATGGTGAATAAAAACGAGGCTATCAGGAATGTTGGATCCCCCAGCGTTAAGGCTCAGGACGAAGCTTACTTCGTCAAGAAGGACTTCAAGCGGATGCCCAAGAAGCCCTTCCATGCTGACAGGCCTGCTGGGCAGACCAACCAGCCGAAGGAGATCCCATCCACGTCAGGATCTTACTCCAAAAGTGGCGAGAGCTCTATCGCTGAACTTGAGCAGCAAATGAAACGACTGGCCGTCCTACTGGAAAAGGCTAAGTCAAAGCAGGGAGTCTCTTCAAGCTCAACTGACGGGAAATTCGTCAAAAGAGCTCCTCGTGCTTGCTATCAATGCCAATCCCCTGACCATTTAAAATTTGAATGTCCGCAGGTGGACAAAACTGAGAGGGAACGGCTGAAGAAGCTCTTTGAAGAGCGTGCCTCCAAGGCAGTTGCCAAAGCCATGCTGACAAGGACTGAAGTTCCTGATATCCCCGACCATGATGATGGGGAATACGAGTCAGATGGAGAGTCTGAAGAAGAAGCTCTTCTGGCATTCATGGCTGCTCTAGGAGAAGTGTCAGCTGAAGAAGATGCTGACAAGGAAGAACATCTGGCATTGACTGCTGATGATGAGGTACAATCAGATCCTCAATTGCATATCATGCCTGTTCAAATCATAGACGATTCTGAGTCGCATTGCTCCGACTCAGAAGATGTCACTTTAGATGTTCTTCAGCATGAGTTTTTAAAATTTTATGAAATGAAAAATGTTTTAGCTGGCGAAAACACTTCGCTGAAAAATCAAGTTTCCATTTTGACCAGTGAGATTGAAAAATCTAGGTCACTCAGCGAAGAGCTAGAAACTTTGAAAAAGGCTCATTTCGAATTGCTCCAAGATTTCCAAGTTGCTAAAACTGAGCGAGATAACTTTCACAATCTTGTTCTGGAGCAAGAAAATAAGATCAATTTTCTGAACAAGGGTTCCAGAGATTTAGAGGCAGCTCTAAGTCATTGGAGAAAGCCCTGTGATAAGTCCGGGTTGGGATTTTCAAATGATTTGAGCAAAAATCAACCCGAACAAATCAATGCTGGTAAGGGTAAGGGCAGAATGGTAAATGCGTCAGCACCAGCTGGTGTTGCCAGCATACCTCGTATGGCTGATCAGCAAAGGAATCATCAGCCCAGATATAGAGGTGAGTCATCACGACAACAACCTCGACTGGCAAATTCCTCTGCTGACAAGACGCCAGCACACCCTAAGAAGCTGACTAAGCCAAAATATTCCAAGGCAAGGAAGTCAGCACCAGCAGCCAGTGGAACCCGACAGCCAGCACCAGCTGTCCAGAGGTACCACACACAACCTTATAAGTATGCCAGTTGCCAGCATACTTACAAGGGGTCCCACTCTCAGCAGAATACTGAGAGAAGGACAATTCCCGATAGGAGGAATACCTATCGGAGGCCTGAGCCCAATCAAATGTTTTCATCAAGGGTTAGGAAGGCTAACCACCGTGGTCCACAGTTCCAAAGACCACCAAGGCAGCACAAGCGGTCGGAAAGAAATTTCCGATCTCCTCAGAAGAAGAATACTTCTAGAGGAACTGCACACACAGCCACACCTTCCAAAAACAATTCCATGCATTATTTTAAGAGGAAGGGAAAGGCTACAAGTAATGTCAGCAAGGGTAACACTGAGCTGAAGATTACTCAAATCTGGATTCCGAAAGGAATGTTCCAGAGATCTAACCCTGCAGGACCCGCTGATGATCGGGGACCTAAATGATTTCATTTTTCTTGCAGGAACAGGATCATGCGTATCAGCTTCAGAGGTCGAGCGAGTGGATCATTGACAGTGGTTGCTCCGCTCATATGACTGGTGAGGAGTTCTTGTTTTCGGAGCTCACCAAGGTCAGAGGACCTCCAGTTATTTTTGGTGATAACTCCAAGGGCAGAGTTATCAGCAAGGGATGCATAGAGAAGGATGATGTGCGTATTGTCAACGTGTCCCTTGTTACCAACCTGAAGCACAACCTCCTGAGCATCAGCCAGCTGTGCGACAATGGTTACACCATTGTGTTTGACAAATCCGGGTGCCAGATCAAGAATGAAGAATCTGGCGAGACCAAGCTGAAAGGTGTCCGCAAAGGAGGGTTGTATGTCGTTGACTGGCAAAGCGGGAAGACTGATACATGCTTTGTTGCCACCAGTTCCATGGAGACCAACTGGCTGTGGCACAAAAGGTTAAGTCATTTGAATTTCAAAACTATTAATTATCTAACCAAGCATGATCTTGTAGATGGTCTTCCCAAGGGCGGGTTCAAGAAGGAAGGGATTTGCAAGGCCTGCCAGCAAGGCAAACAGACCAAGAAATCCTTCAAGAGCCAGTCGCCAGTTCACCCTAGTACCAGTCAGGTACTCGAGCTGTTACATATGGACCTGTTTGGACCAGTAACGCCGCAAACCATTGGAGGAAGACGATATTCGCTGGTGGTAGTCGATGACTACTCGCGCTATACATGGGTGAAGCTTCTCAGAACAAAGGATGAGGTGAAGATGATTCTTCCAGAATTGATCATCCAAGCTCAGAAGCAGAGAGAAGCTGTCGTGAAGCGAATTCGTTCGGACAATGGGACTGAATTCTGCAATGGTCCGCTGATGGATTTCTGCGCGGAGGCCGGAATCAAGCATGAGAGATCTACTCCAAGGCAACCACAGCAGAATGGACTGGCAGAACGTAGGAACAGGACGCTGAAGGAAGCAGTCCGATCCATGCTGGCTGAGTCTGGTTTGGGTCAGAGTTTCTGGGGAGAGGCGTTGGTGACTGCTTGCTATACTCAGAATAGGAGCGGGATCAACGACAGACTTCAGAAAACTCCCTACGAAGTGTACTTCGGTCGTAAGCCTACTTTAGCTCATCTTCGTGCATTCGGTTCTCCATGTTATATCCATAATAATGGGAAGTCGAACTTAAATGCTTTCTCGCCTAAAGCTGATGAGGGTGTGTTTGTCGGATATGGACACCCCTCTCACAAGGGCTACAGAGTATTTAACAAGACGACCCAGCTTGTGGAAATAACATGCAATGTTGTTTTTGATGAAGCTACTTTAGTGCGCAGGACCTTACGCCGACTGGCAGAAGATCTTCCTGAGGTCAATGATGTCAATGACCAGTTGGGCAGGAATTCTTCCAATGCTCAACCAACTGGTTCGACTAGACCGATGAATGGATCATCTTCACAACCAGTTACCTCAGGTGCCCATCAGCAACCTGAGAGGGTCGGTGATGCAAATGACCTTGCTGAGACCTTACACTCAATCTCCCTGAGTGGACCCAGTAACAATCTAGGGGGAATCCCTACTGGCCTTTTTGAAGAAGAAGGCAGTGATGGACCAGCTGGAGAGGATGTTCCAGCTGATGCTGACAACATTGGAGGAGATTCAGACAACCAGCCAGAAGGTGATGCTGATGAAGTTGTTCCAACTAGTGAAGGTCCAGCACCAGCTGATGTTGCAGCTCCGACTGGTGGAAATGTGGAAGCACCAGTCGTCAGGACAGATGAACCTGTTTCCCAGCCGGAACCAGTGGTCGCTGGTCCTCCCAAATGGCTGAGGGATCACCCATCTGATGCTATTCTCGGTGATCCGGAAGGTTCTGTCCAGACCAGGCACGGCAGAGCGCTTTTATCTTGCTTTATCTCTCAGATGGAACCTACGTCCATCAAAGATGCGCTCGAATCTGCCGATTGGATCAATGCCATGCACGAAGAGCTTGCGGAGTTCACTCGCAACAACGTTTGGGACTTGGTAGAGAGACCATCACACCAGTCAGTGATCGGCACCAAGTGGGTTTTCAAGAACAAGCGAGATGAAGATGGCATTGTGGTCCGTAACAAGGCTCGTTTAGTTGCCAAGGGCTATAGACAGTGTGAAGGCATCGATTTTGATGAGACCTTTGCACCAGTTGCAAGAATGGAGGCGATACGGCTGTTTTTGGCCTATGCAGCGTATCACGGCTTCACGGTGTTCCAGATGGACGTGAAGAGCGCATTCTTGAATGGCGAACTAAAGGAGGAGGTATATGTAGAGCAACCTCCTGGATTTGAAATTGGCACCAAAGTGTACAAGCTAAGGAAGGCCCTGTATGGATTGAAACAGGCGCCCAGGGCTTGGTATGATACACTATCTCAGTTCCTCACCAGCAATGGATTTCGGAAAGGGAAGATTGATAGGACTCTCTTTCTTCTCAAGGATGGTGGTGACATGCTGATGGTGCAGATCTATGTCGATGACATCATCTTCGGATCCAAGAACATATCTCTCTGTGAGAAGTTTTCTCAACTGATGCAGACCTCATTCCAGATGAGTATGATGGGCAAGTTAACATACTTCCTAGGACTCCAGGTCCAGCAGTCAGCTGATGGTATATTTATCAGCCAGCGGAAGTATACCAAGGATCTAATTCAGAAATATTGCCCAGAGAAGACTAAGTCTCTAAGGATCCCGATGAGTACCAGCTGCCAGATATTTCTTGATGAGCAAGGGGAATCAGTTGATCCTACTGTTTACCGAGGAATTATTGGATCACTCCTCTATCTCACTGCCAGCAGACCCGACATTTCTTATTCAGTCGGAGTGTGTGCCAGATTTCAAGCTAATCCTAAGAAGTCACACATGGAAGCTGCTAAACGGATTGTGAAATATCTGAAGGGGACAGAATCTCTTGGAATATGGTATCCCAGAAATGATGAGCTTACGCTTATCGGATATTCAGATTCAGATTTCGCTGGATGCCGTATTGACCGCAAGAGTACCAGTGGTACGTGTCAGTTTCTCGGACACAAGCTGATTAGCTGGTTCAGCAAGAAGCAGCACTCTGTAGCTACTTCTACCACTGAGGCTGAGTATGTTGCCGCTGCCAGTTGCTGTGCTCAAATTATTTGGCTCAAGCAACAACTGGCTGATTATGAAGTGGACACTGGCTGTGTTCCTATTTATTGCGACAACAACAGTGCTATGTGCATCACGAAGAATCCGGTTCATCACTCCAGGACCAAGCACATAGACATTCGACATCACTTCATTCGTGATCATGTCGAGAAGAAGGATGTCAGCGTGGACTACATTCGTACTGAAGATCAACTGGCTGACATCTTCACAAAGCCCCTGCCAGAAGCAAGATTCAAGGAGTTGTGCATCAAACTCGGTCTTATGGAGATTGATGCGAGCCTTAATGATGAGGAAGAATGAGTCCAAGCTCTCATTCTGTTCTTGATCTTCTGGTGAATGCTGATTACGACTGAGTCCAAGCTCTTAGTCGTTTCACATTCCTCGTATGTTGTTTCTCAACAAGTGGTGTCTTTCAACCACAGGTGGTATCTACTGGCGGAACTTATTCCTCAATTGTCAGTTTTTATCTTCCGCTGAAGCGAAATTGGGTCCCAGCTGCCACCTTCTAGCAGTGTTGAAGAAATGGATCCACTTCCAGTTGCCAGCAGATAACTGGTGGTCATTCCCACGACTGGCGAAAATTGAGTCCAAGCTCTCAATTTGGTTAAGGTCGCTAGTCTGATCATCAAGTGGTATCAGTTGCTAACTGATGAGTTTGCCAGCAGAATGTATTATAAGCATGTGGTATCAGTTGCCAACTGATGAAGAGGCCAACCAGTTAGGGGGAAGTATGCGACTGGCGTATGCTGGTGATGCCCAGCCAAGCCAGCTGTCACAGAAATGGCGGGATCGTTCGAATCCGATAGCGTATGCGGATCTCCGAATTTAATGCGGCATTTAATGCCACATTTAATGTGCACAGTGGCTGCGCAGTCCGACTTTTGGTTTCCACCAATCGCTGAGCGCCACGTCAGCTACACGGCGCGCCCCACGTCAGCACGACCGCGCACGTCGCACAGGGAAACGGGCCTGCTGATGACCGTCGATTCCCGCTTGCTGAGCGTTGATCCTGGTCGTCTGATCTTGCATGGACTTGAGTATAAATACTCAAGACTCTTCCTCGGAAAAACCTTTACGTTCTTTCAAGTTTTTTCCAGCCCTAATCTATTTCATTCTCTCTCAAAATTCTTAAGTTTCCTGAGATTATGGCTTCATCTTCACGCCCCCCAACTGATAATCCCCCGGAAGACAACCCACCTTCCACATCTTCATCGTCTGGTGAGCCCAGACTACCAGTTGCCGAGCAGCACATGCCGACGTACACCGGCATTGTAAAGATTGAGGATATTGACTATACTTATCCGTACGCGCGACTCGTTACCCTGAACAAGCCGGCAACCCGTGATCAGTTGTCAAATGCCCAAGTCAGAGCCGCACAAGTTCAGAAGGAGAAGATCCTCAACGAAAAACTGGCCAGAAAGAACTATGGGGAGGAGCTGATCGAGATGATCGATCATGAAGACCTCCGACAGTATCTGACGGCGGCGCCCCAGACTTTCCATCCGCACCTGGTGGCGGAGTTCTACGCACGGGCGGTGATCGCCGACGGCGGACGGTCCTTCACCACTTCGGTGTTTGGACACCTGATCACCGTCTCCCCCGAGTACCTCGCCGAGATGTTCGGGCTAAGGAACGAAGGCGAGGATGTGGCTACCTACCTTCAGAACAACACCGTCGAGTTCCAGAAGCGCTGGACCCAGTGGAAGAAGGCGGAGGTGACCACCTTCCGGACTGGAATGAGAAAGTTCGAGATGGACGAGTTTTGGCAGATGGTGTGCGACATAGTCGTACGAATGCTGCAGTGCAAAGTGGGGTCGTACGCAGAGCTGAGCATCCGGAAGTTCTCCGTGATGAGTGCCCTTGCTGACGGGATTCAAGGGAACTGGGCCGAATTCCTTTACGGCCGGCTCCTGGAAAACGTTGGCAGGAACATCGACGTTCCGATTAAAGGGAGGTTTGCCCATTCCGTATCCTTTGGGCTTCGTATCAGCCGCCTACTGGAGATGGAGTTGGGTGATGGGGTGGATCAGGGTGAGCAATTGGTCAGTTCGGACTTCATCCCTCCGACCAAGGAACAAGCCAAACTCCCCCGCCCAGACTACAAGAAGCCCAGGAGGCTGAAGGGGAAGACCTCAGTGAATCCTTCTGAGGGTGTCTCTGAGGAAGATGAGGTGGATGAGGGCGAGCAACTGCCAGTTATGGCTCGCCCGCTGACTGAAGAAGAAAGGGCTGCGCTCAAGCGCCAGCGAGAGACTGAGCGTCTCTTCGCTCAGCTGGGAGATGCAGTGGATGCGGCCACTGGCATCCATCCCCGGGACATCCGCATCGTCCCTACTGACGAGCCATCCCAGAAGAAGTCCAAAAGACCCAAGAAGCATCAGCATCAGCAGCCACATCAGGCACTGGTTCTTGGTCCAGCTCCAAGGAACATATTGGGACAGACCCAGGAGGAGCAGCTGGAGATTATGACCCGGAAGAGGAAGAGGGTCCAAACCAGAGCTCAGCTGGTGATGGAGCAGGCTAAGAAGGAGAGAAGTGCCTCCATTGTCAGGAGGAAGCAAGCCAAGGCAAGGCTGAAGGCCTTGGCAGCCCAGCGAAAATTAGAGGCTGAGCTGGCAGCCCGCGATGAAGCCTATGCCAAGGTGCAGGCTGAGCATGAAGCCAGGCGCCAGGAGGAGCTGGCTGAACAGCTGAGGCTGGCAAATAAGGGCAAAGGAAAGGCTGATGAAAGTCCAAGTGCCAGCCCACCAGCTTCCCCACCACCAGGCGAGATTTTACCAGAAGATACATATCAGCGCCTGCTGGTGATGGGAGTCGACGAGGACATCATGTCCATAGTCGAGCACTACCAGCCGGATGAGGAAGAGGCTGGGAGCCCGCTGGCTGCGCAAGGGGATGCCAGCGGAGGCGGAGTTGCCGAAGAAGGCTCGCTGGCAGTGCAAGGGGTTGCCAGCGGAGGAGTTGATGAGCGGGCGACCACCCCGGAAAAACTGGCGGAGGAGAAGGCGAGCTTCTCGGATGTCAGTTCTGAATCCGAGGAGGCAGAGGAGGATGCAGAGGAGATGGCTGAAGAGCCAGAGCAGGAGCCAACTGAGGAGGTGGTTTCTCACTCCATGGTGCAGAGGATGAGGCCAAGGGACTTGTTCCCAGATTTTGAAGATAAGGCCCAAGTTTCTGCCAGTCGCCCCCGATCTACAGATGCTTCGACATCAACTTCTGGGCGACCAGCAGCATCCTCAACACCACCAGCTAAGCGTGCGCGCTCAGCCAGGCGACAGTACATGCTCTGCATCCACGAGCATCAACTGATTGATGAGGACGACTTCCAGTCGCTCATCACAGGGGTACATCGGTGGGAGCACCGCGGGGAAATTGCATTTGAAAATTCAAGAGTGCCAGAGCCATCTGCATTCAACCTAATCCCGACCAGCGGCCTCCCCCACCAGTCTTTTTACGCCTCCAGAATCACTGACTGGTGTCTGCCCCTGCAGCCAGTTGAATATTTCAACTCCACTCTCTACGAGTATGCTGAAAACATCACAGCTGAGGTCGAGAATGCCGTCAATGACGAGATGATGGCCAGCTATCGTAGACTCTGGAGAGTGGACCCGGAGCTGTTTCAAGAGTTCCGGAGATGGAAGATTTTTGACAGATGCCAGCGCCTGCTGACGGTGGAGAAGCGGGCAGTGCTTTATGCCAGGCTGGGTCTAGGATACTGGAGAGCAGAGGAGGAGTGGGCCAATGCCTTCATGGGCACGGATCCTGATTGCCCCCAGCAGCTGTCTTCAAGGAGGATCGAGCGTCGCTTGTTGAAGATTGCTCAGTTTAGGCAGCTGACTGGAAGCTCCGGCCTCCCACCACCGAAGAAGCACAAGTTACCCTTCCTCCAGTTCCGACAAACCAGCTGGGGTTATCAGCTGACGTACGCGCTCAGACGCCTCAAAGTGCTGGTTACCCTCCCGAGGATCCCTCCCTACCATGCTTTTCTATTCGACATGGCTGCCTGCGCTCTGATGGTAGACCATATTGTGGAGGAGGATCCCTCGCGTGGCCTGTGGCTGATCCCTGCCATCGCTGCTGTTCCAATTATTGTGGAGCTGGAGCACATCGACTGGCAGGTGGTGGAAGAAGTTTCTGAACAAGTCCCGCTAGCATCAGCTGCGATGCTGGTGGAGGAGTCAGCCGCAGAAGAGGAGTCAGCAGCAGCAGCACCAGCAGCCGCTGCAGAGCAAGTTGTGGATGGGGCATCTGGCGCTGATATAGTGATGGCTGAAGCCTCATCTGTTGAGCCCCCCACTTCGATGGCCCTGTCAGCAGAGCCTCTCTCTGAGGTCCATCCGCCTGCGCAACTGGTTGCTCTCATTGATGCCAGGATGGACCAGCGCTTTTCTTCCTACCGAGCAGAGATGGCGCAACAAATGGAGGCTTTCACCTCTGGGGTGAACTCCTTTTTGGCGCGGATCCAAGAGGGGGAAAGGGCGCGAGCAGTCGCTGATGAGGAGAGGGCTCGGCTTGCTGCGGAAGAGCGTCGCATTGCTGCTGAGGAGCGCTTGAAGAGGGAACAAGACATGGCGGCTCTTACAGAGATCTTGAGGAATTTAGCAAATCGCAATCAATCACCTGGATCCTCATCTCAGCCATAAGTCTTGTACTCTTCATTTTTTGTGTAAGTAATTTTGTATCAGTTGGACTAGTCAGTTTTTAATCATGTACTTGTAATTGTAACATCATTAATGGATTGATTACTGACGAGTTGACGACAATTTCTCATTGTCCAACTAATGTCAACTTTTTACTTACCAGCTGAACTTACACATTCAGTGTAATCAGCACCAGCACTCAATTTGGTACTTTGTTGATTCTAACCTGGCTCAGATTTTACTTCATAAATTAATCGAGCAATATCTCTCCCAGTTTGAGGGGGAAGATCTTTAGGTTAGAGCTGATGTGAGGAAGTAGTTTCATGGGTTTAGATCTGATAGGTTTATTTGTAAAAAAAACCCAGAAATGCTTTGTAATTTTTCCTCATCAGCTGAGTGCTCGCTGGTTAGGCTTTGATCGCACCAAAAAGGGGGAAATTGTTGGGAAATCTGGCTAAGTTTCCCTTC